>APFE030968059.1:10413-32435 GCA_000404065.3 Pinus taeda | reverse complement strand
AACAAGCATATGTTATCCTCCTCAAGCTTGAAAAAAATAAAGAGGTACTGGTTAGCAATGACTGGGGAAAAATTGGAAAGAAAACTTGAAGAAACTTTATTAGTAGTAGGTCGCTCTTGAACATGACACTTTCACTCCATCACCATGATTGAGTCGGGTTGTGTTATTCCGTTCATCGGTCATATCACCATTGGTCCTCCGTACCATCCATCTTTGGGGTTAACGCTACCAATCCATTTCAGTGTCGCCGATATGTTCAAGAGAAGTCGCTCAGATAATTCACCAACCCAGCTTACATCTCATCCTCTGCAATACCTTCACACTTCATTCTTTCATGACCACCACCCTAAACTTTGTATCATCAAATCGTTTTCACCTCGACAAAATTTTTTGCTCCGTTTCGTGTCATGGATGTGGGATTCATTAAGGCCCTCCTATGACGGGTCACTTCTTGTCGACATCAGCTCATTATCTAAGAAGTTGGCTTAGGAACAACCCTTTCAGTACTTTGAAGCTTGCATGCCTCAATGGCAAGTTTCTCACTTCCGGCAACGGGGTTACATCAATGGCCTTCATCCAGAAGATTTTGCGTGGTGTTAGACATCAACTCATGTATTCACACCATGTGAATTGTACTGCTGTACCTTGAGGGTCATCATCATTATCAGTTATTCCTCTGGCAACTATTAACAACTTGCATCATTGACTGGTAATTAGGCGATGTATTTCCATGTTCGACGTCAGAACATCCTTTCACATGGATCGACTTGTAATTCGGGTGAAGATTGAATGAGTTTGAAGACCCCGGATCTATTTTCATCCATCTGGGTTGCGATATATTCAGGAAAATAAAGACATCAAGTGTACATCATAACTGCACAGATGATCATCCTAGCTAAGGGATGATGGCTCTACCAGAATCATCAGTCTGCCACGCAGACGGTTGTCTATCTTATGTACATGAAAATGAATTTACAAAGCTGAGCATGGGAATGCCCACCTTAGCTAGATCATGAAAAATTATGAAGATAATGTATTGTATTGTATCTTATTACAGGTCTCCTTCTAGTTCGAAAAACCTCAGATCCTCGTGATAAAGCATTTGACCCGACATCAAGAGATTTACGACCTCATGCTTTAGGGGGCAACTATTATAGACATATTTGGGCACTGCAACCCCAATCTCATATGTCCATAAACAAAGGGCTTCTAAGCCCCTAAAAGTGTTATTACACACCCTAAAGGAACAAGGTCAGCTAATTACATCATCTCCCAAAAGTTCTCCCTGAAAGCTACTCAGAACTGGTCAAAACTGGACCATACAGACTGCTCAGTCCTAAGGGTGCGATGCATCTCACCTACTACATGTAGAAATTGTGATGCATACTGAAATCCCTTTTGTAGGGTGCGATGAGAGAGAGCAGACAAATGGCAAAGGCATTTGGCTAGGTGGAAACCTAGAGAATCTTCTAGAAACTGCCCATTTGACACTTGCCTCTCTGGATTTGCCCAGGGATGAGTAAGAGATCATGAAATCTCTAAGTGGAACCAAGAACTATGAAAGAAATGACACTAATCAAAAAAACCCAGAAGCTGACTCACCCACCTGCAAACATCTATATATGGATCCCTCATCCTAGAGATCCAAAGGCTAGAATTTTGTATCTTGCAAGGAAGTGTTGTTGGTTTCTCTGTGGAACATCATAGTGTTGGGTGATCTAGCTTTTCATGAGGTGAAGAAGGGCTTTCATGCTGGTAGGATGGTGCTGGGTTAGATCAATGGGTTGTAATCCTCTCTTCTATTACTTCTATCAAGAAAGCTATTTGAGTTTTCCTCCATATTCTTGTATATCTCTGATTGTATTGATATATGCATTTGTATGGTTAATATATATCTAATTCTATATTGTTTATGGTTATAGATCTTTAGGCTTTGATGGTATTATGCTGCTTTGACTCTACAAGTATTATTTGAAGAGGGACAAGTGAGGAAGGAGTGGCAAAGATCTGTCAAAGGGGAGAGGAAACAAGCAAGGAGCCAAGTGAAATACTAAGGTTGGTACTCTCTGCTTCTCTCTCATCTATCTCTCACAAAGGAAAACACAAGTGACTTTAGTTTGTTTGTTTCTAAGATAGCTACCCATCTTAGTGGGACTAGTAGCTCTGAATGGACACTAGTTTTCCCGATAACAAAGCTTTTCACCTACCTATTGGAACTGCACATTGCGCAATCATTGAGTCCCTCTTCCAAGCCTATCACTTGTTCTGGGCTCAGTTGGTGGGTCTGAATGCATCATCTTATACTAGGGGGTTTTCACATTGATGTCATCTCGTTAAGAGTGAATTGTAGGAACAAGTACCCCATTATGTCATGAGAAGATGACAAAGAAGGAGAATAAGGAGAGAATCATGCTTGTAGACTCTATTATATCTGAACTTACAAGTTGATCAATCAAGAGAAAGCAAAGGGACACTAGTTTGCAACCACTATCCAAGGTTGGAGATCATTGAAGATTTTGCATCACCAAGCCATGTAGAGGTGAAGAGAACACATCTTCAAGAAGACATCCAACACTTATCAGCAATAATGACTTGACATTTCCTCATCATCAAGCAACCCATGTCAGTAGTGTCATGTCATGAGTGGTCATATGCAACATCACTATTTTGGATCATGTATAATGTATTCAAAATGTATTGTAGTGTGGAAGTCCAAAGGAAACAAATGGAATGTAAAGAGTAATGTAAGATGAAAATCCATTGGAAGTTAAATAGTCACGAGGGTAGTCAAAGAGTCACCCTAGGTTATATATACTCCCCCATTGTATGAGCAAAGGACTTTTCACCTTGGCTCCTCCCGCAAGGCATTAGAAAGGTAAGCTAGTTCTTTGAGGAGCAAGGAGTGGCTCCAATCTTCCACTAATGGAGCTAGTGATGTACATTGTAAACATGTAACTTGTAACTTTTACTTAACAATAGAAGCCTTCAAGGCCATCACGGACTTCATGCATGGATTATGAATGTTTTTAAGACTATTCTGTGGATGTTTGCATTTCAAGTTTGTTTTCACATGTTCTAAAATAGTTGACTTATTTAAGTTATTTTAGTACTTATCTTATTGAGAATGTGTTTTTATGGTTTTTACTGTTTTCGCATCCTTATGGACTATTTCGTAGGATATTAGACATATCTTTCATCATTTTTTGGTTGTAATGACCATCACATCCTCTTTTTGGTTGTAATGACCATCACATCTGCTGGATATTAGACAGATTGTTTTGGTTCATGCGTGTCTCTTCTTGGGTGGTAATATTACCTCTCACTTAGAGGCTCACTTTTCTCCTTCTCCACATTATATTAACCTTGAAAAATTTGCAACCGAACACTCACCAGGCACACCTTATTTATTTTTGAAGACACCATTGCATCCCTCTCTCTTGCTAAAAGTTAGATCCAAGGAAAAATTTAAGGATTCGACAACCGAGCCTTTACACTGGATTGGACTCCTACACCAAATGGTGTGAGATATAATTGGGAATTCACATCGAGTAGATCCCATGAATGTTGGTGGGTGAAGCTTGGTTAGCATTTCTAGCGCTAGAAGGAGGGAAGCCAGAGTTTTATGGCTGATAACCCCACCGACCCCAATCTCTCATCTTCTGGTCAAGGCAAAAATGTTCATTGCACCTCCCCTACCCATGTTTTTGAAGTTGGTGACTCTTATCAACCCAAGACTAAATGGACTTGTGAGATCCCATACAATAAGATTCAGGCCATCCATCCTATAACCCATCAATTTGCAAAAGTTGTTGGATTGATCCTAGGAGTACTCAATCTTCCATACTCTTTGAAGAAGAAAAAAAACACCCACACAAGGATAGTAGTTTCTATTCTTGAATATTTGGTTCTTTCCACCCTTGAAGAATTATCAGACTCTTTGGAGAACACATAACAACCTCCACTCTTTCACAATGGTGATGGAGATAACATTGTACTCTCAAACACAACTTTTTGTGGGATAGGTAGAGAAGAGGAGGAGTAAGAAGAGTCATCATATTATGACAAAGAAGAGGAGGATATCGAAGAAGAAGAAATGGATGGGAAATATGTAGATTGGATTACTCAAGGCCCACTTGCACTTCTGGGTGTTCTAAGCAATTTTCGAAACCATTCAGAGAAGCTCTTAACAAAGTATGACCCTTGAGGTATGTTATGATGATGTTTCATGTGTAATTTTTCCATGTACCTTGGATGGTAGAGTAGTTGTATGGGATCACAACCTTCCTCCGAATTCCATCTGGAATTGGAGGGGGTTGAAGAAAATATTCGTTGAAAATTTTGCCGATGATAATACCCCCACCATGTTATTGAAAGAGTTGCGTAATCTTAAGGTGGAGAAAAAGGAGAAAGTGAAAGACTTCAATCCGAGGTTCAACTGAATCTTGAATAAATTTTCAAAAAACACGAAACTTCATGACTCCATCACAATAGATTACTACACTTCTGCCTTGCCAGCAAGCATTGCGTAGTTTGTGAAGTGAACTATGAAACAAACATTAATGGAGAATTATGAAGAGGCTATCACGATTAAGAAGGACTTGCGTACGATTGGAGTCATCATGGATGATGAACCAACAAAATACTCCAAAGACATGGGTAAAAGGTCTCAGGCCTCTGTGTGAAAGGCTAAAGAGAAAAGATTATCTAATCTTGAGAGCTTGACCTGCATTGTCAAGACCCTGTCAAATGAGCTTGTAGAGCTAAAGCCAAGGTCAAGAGAAACCACCACGAGAATAAATCCTCCTAGTTTCAACTATTTAAGAGGAATACATCTTATGGCAGTAGAAAAAACCAACCTGCTAAGTCAGTGCAGAGCTCCATTGTTGTGTTGAATATTTAAAAAATGGGCACAAATCAATACTGTTCATATCATCAAGAATATCATTCAGAGAAAACATGCCAATAGTGGAATCAAGCCATGATACTTCATGCTAAGTATCTTGTTGGTGTGGTAATGAATGAGGAGTAGACTAAGCTTGTAGAAGAAAATCTAGAAGCTACTCGAACTGAAGAATCTCCAAGTGTGGGGCACATAGAAAAACATTTCAACTACATACTCATATCCCAAAAGAGTATTGCCGAAAAGTAGCCTATGAGTGATGGTTTGGCTCAAAAGTAGACCAACCAGTATAATCTGAGAAGCCAAGGGCCAACCAATACAATAAAGTTGGTGAAGCATAAACCTATAGAAAATTTGTTGAGGAAAATAAGTCCACTTGTCAGCTTAGCGCATAACACTCAAAGAAAGTTTGGGAAAGAAGTCTCAACAAAAAGTTCTTTCGTAAGTAGTAAGGATAAGACCGACATTCCAGAAGTAAAAAACCAAGTTACATCCCCAGACACTCTGTCCATTCTTCCCACTGTGGACTACAATATAGTCGATGGCATGAAGAAGGTTCGTGCGAGCATTTCAATATTTAAGTTAACAAATATCACAAGCCAACAGGACATCCTCTTACGCGCAGTTGGGCAGTCCACCGTAGGTAATGATGCTTCTTTTGACAAGGGATATGGTACATCTTCTAGTTCCTTTGAATCTGTAATTAATGCTTTAAAAATGGATGAAAATACTCTATGCCCTCCTTTTTTGTTAACTTTTGAAATCTTTAATTTTAATGTACACAATTTCTTGGTTGATTTTGGTTCATCGGTTAACATTATGGCAATATTTGTTGCCAATAAAATCAATGCAAAAGGGGACAAAATAGATGCAAAAATTATTCAAATGGATAAAACTCATGTCCATGCAATTGGTGAACTCAGAGATGTGATCATCTATTTATCATCCGATGGGCGAGTCCCTCAATGTATCAACATATTGATTATGGACATTCCAGAAGCATATGGAGTGTTGTTGAGCAGAGACTGGTCCAACAAGTTACAAGGGTAATTTTCTATGAACTGGGCACATTTATGGCTTCTGTATAAGGGAAGAAATAATAAAATCTGGGAAAGAAACATGAAACATATTGTCACTCCCTTGGATAGACATAATGAACTGATGGATTTCACAAAACTAATTTTCAACAATTTCTTCCTAGAAACCCAATTGGGGTTTTATCTTACACAGCCATCCCCAGTCCCACCATATATATTGTTGGAGCTCCTTCCTAGTTCAATTGGTGAAATGGCCTTTGTAAAGTCAGTAGTAGTAGTAATAGTACTAGTGTAGTTCCCAGTCCTTATACATATGTTATGTGGACTTTCTACTTCG
Source organism: Pinus taeda (assembly GCA_000404065.3). NCBI lineage: Eukaryota > Viridiplantae > Streptophyta > Pinopsida > Pinales > Pinaceae > Pinus > Pinus taeda. Next base: position 26,161 of record APFE030968059.1, on the reverse strand, counting down.
ATGGTTCCAAAACATAGGAGGGCTATGGAGCTGGTTACATTTTAATAGACCCACTATAGAGAAAGCATTTGATCTCTAGCCACATGGAATTTGAGTGCATGAACAACAATGCAGAATATGGAGCACTCATCTTGGGATTGCAAAGAACTATTGACCTCAATGTTTCCATTTTGAAAGCATTAGGTGACTCTGAAATTGTGGTGCAACTATTACAAAATACCATACATTTTGTTCCACCTTATCTTAGATGTTATCAACAATAGGTATGGCATCCAATTTCAGATTTCCAAGATTTTAAGATCATTTTTGTTCCAAGAATGTGTAGCACATCTACAAATGTATTAGCAAATTTCGTTGCTAGTCTGTCACCATTCAGGGATTATTTTTCTATTGAAAATATTTATAAGCCATCCATCCCCTATAATATCACTAATTTACATGTTTTTTATGATGACCAACAAACATTGTGCTTCATGGCGAATGCTGATGTGTTCAAAGATGCAACATCGTTGAGGACGAGCATGAAAAGGAATTCTAGGATGCAACCAATGCAAGTAAAGGAAATCTCATCGAAAAGGGTGTGGTATCATTGGAAAAGCTATATGACCTGCAAAGTCACTTCCATGCACTCATTAATTCTAAGACCCATAGTCCCATACTGTCCCATGAGCAGGTTAACTTGGGAAGAAAACATTATCCGAAAGTATGTCAATCTCGGTACTTGTTGTACACCACAAGAGTGGCAAGACTTTATTCGCCTATTCATGAAGTAATGAGATGTGTTTGCATGGACATACAATGAGCTTAAAACATATGACATGAAAATCATCCAGCATGTGATACCAATAAAAGAAGGGGCCTAGCCATTCCAACAAAAATTGAGAAAAGTATACCCAACACTTGAGCCTCCTATTCAGAAAGAGTTGAGGAAACTGTTGGATGCCCAGATCATATACAGAGTGTGACACTCAACTTGGGTGTCAAATTTGGTCCCAGTAAGAAAGAAGTATGGGCAAATCTACTTGTGTGTTGATTTCTGAAATCTCAATCACGCCCCAGACAAGGAAAACTACCCTATGTCGTCTATGGAACAAATATTGAAAACAATATCAGGATCAAAAATGTTTTCTTTGCTAGACGGTTTCTCAGGATACAACCAAGGTCTAGTTTCTGAGTCTGACACACTTAAGACCACCTTCTGCACGAAGTGGGTCATGTTCACATTTAGGCAAATGTCGTTTTTGTTAATCAATGCTGGTGCAACATTTCAACATACTATGGACATCATTTTCCACGAGCTAATTAGACGGAGCTCAGTGGTCTATCTTGATGATGTAACATTGTTTTCCAAACAGAGGTCAGACCACATACACCAATTAAATAAAATTCTCGAATGATGTCGCAAGTATGAGATATCCTTAAATCCCAAGAAAAGTATCTTTGCAGTGTTTGAGGGTAATCGCTTGGGCCACATCATTGCCACAAGTGGGATTAAGGTAGACCAAGATAGAGTCAAAATAATCACACAATTTCCCTTCCTAATGAATAATAAGGCCATGTAATCCTTCTTGGGGAATATCAATTTCCTCTGTAAGTTCATATTCGATTATGCCTAGATTGTTGAGCTGATATGGGAGATGGTAAGGAAGGATGAAATTTATAAATGGGATGAAAGGGAAAATGATGCATTCTCTTGTATTAAGTAGGATATTGCAAAAGCTCCCACATTGTATAGCATAGACTTCAACAAAGATTTCTTGCTCCACACCTTTTCTTCTGACACTTCTCTCACTGTTGTACTCACTAAAAAAGATGAAACGAACAACGAGTGACCTATCTAATTCATGAGCATGAGTTTGAAATGACCAGAACTTAAATACCCAACCATGGATAAATAAGGTTATGTGGCATACAAGGTGGTAAACCACTTTTGACCCTATCTATTGAAAACTCATTGCATTATCTTTGTTCCACACCCAACAGTGGGATCATTGTTCGTTCAACAAGATATGGGTGAAATAAGAGAAAACTAAATGATTGGGTTGCAATAATATGATCTACAGATCAAGCCAGTTCACACAATCAAGGGCCATGGTCTTTGTTGACTAGCAGTAGAATTACTGAACAAAAAGGAGGAAAAATAAGATATTTCAGGATGGGAGCAAGAAATTGAAATGTAGAATGTTGAACGAGCCTCCCCCACTACTAGAACAAACTCTTGGTACGTTGATGTGCGGCAATACCTTGAGCACAACACCATGACCTCCCAATTTTCCGCATGCTAGAAGAGGACTCCGAGACTTAAAGAATTATCCTATCAGTTGGTGCATGGGGTGCTTTTCAGAAAGAACCACAATGGAGTATTTCTCAGATGTTTGGAAGCAAATGATTCAAAAAAGTTATTGCGTGATATCCATGATGGGCCAACTAGGGGTCACTTTGCAGAAACACAACGACGCATAAGGTCACGTAGGCTAGATTTTACTCACCTATATTTTTCAGAGATGCTCATGATTATGATTGCAAGTGTCTGGTCTATTAGAGGTTTTCTAACAAAAACAAGAAGTTAGCTACCCCATTGCATCCCATTACAGTGAAAGAACCTTTTCAACTGTGGGGCTTAGATATTATTGGAGAAATATTTCCACATTCATCAAAGAAGCACTGCTACATAATTACTGCAACAGAATACTGCACGCAGTGGACAGAGGTAGTTCCACTAAAATAAGTGAATGATAAATAAGTCGTAAATTTCCTTCAGTAGAACATCATTTCCAAGTTCGACATTCCTACTTCACTTGTTTTCAACAATGCAACATACTTCTAATTGCTAAGACATTATGATTTTGCATTGGAAAATGGAATTGTATTGAAGCATTAAGCTAATTATTATTCGTAGGGGAATGGTCTTGTTGAATCCACAAATAAGAACCTAATCCACATTATCAAAAAGACCATATTCTTTGAGTAGTGAAACTGGAACTCTGCTTTGGTAAATATTTTATGGGTTGACTGGGTCATGCCAAATCCTTACTTGAACACCTCCCCTTACTTCCTAGTGTACAAAAAAGAAGCCATCCTCTGACCCAACATCTGCTTGCCTGCCTGCCAACTCTCATAAGAATCCCAAATAAAGCCATGTATGTTAGTACATCGTAGGATGGACACCCTTTGCAAGATATAGGAAGAAAGGTTGAAAGAAAAAGAAAATATTTCACTTCACCAGAATCATACAAAGAGGTGGTTTGACAAGAAGTCTGCAGGGAAGAACAACTTCAGTGTGGGTGACCTAGTATTAAAGTGGGATATAATCCACGAGGACAAAGTCAAACACACTAAGTTTCAACACCTGTGGATTGGGCCATTCATAGTGCAAGAAAGGCTTGGCTAACACAGTTTTCATCCTCAATCACTTGAAGGGAAGATTGAATCTCTTCCTGTCAATGGCCAAGACTTAAAACATTATTTTCAATGAAGATATGGGGTTCTGCCCTACATTGTGTACATAGTCTTTTCTTTTTTTGTTTCCTTTAGTTTGTTTTGTTTTTATCATGTGAATAAGTGTTATGCATGCACATGTTGTGGCTTATAAGTATGTGTGTGGTAGAACTCTAAAGAGTGTTGTGAAACTTCAACATTTGCCTAGCCTTCTGTCCATATTCCTTGTGTTGGTTATATCTTTTGGCGAGTGAAGTTCTAAAGATACGATCCATCCGTAAGGAGAGTTTTGGTCCAACCATGAACCCATGTCTATTTTGGAAACCTCATGCATACACTCATTTTTTTGATGTTTCAATGTTTATATGCTTATCCAACAAGTAGAAGCATAGAAGGGGAAAAATCTAAATGAGAAAACCTAAATCAGAGGTCTCTATATGATTCTCTGAAGGAACAACCTATCCTACTCTCAATAAGTCAGGATCCCTCTTTTCCCAAAACGTAAATAAGCATCGATGCACAATTCTCTTTAAAATAAATAAATAAAGGTGAAAGAAGAGAAAGGCTTGCTGCGCAGAGAGGTGAAGCAAGTGAATTCTTCATGGTACTACCCAGGCTCGTTGGCAGTGGAGAAATTTGTGTGTTCCTTCATGATTCTAACAAGTTATTTTCCATGTATTGATGACAATAGAGAAAACCTAGAGATGAAAAATTATACTTTGAAAATCTTAAGCTCGAGAGCTACATTACCATTCCCACTCGAAACATTGTGATGTTGTTGAATATTATGTTTTTTTCCAACCGATAAGGTATAAAGGGGACCAAGTCTATTCATGTGGTAAGTGGGAAGACCAATGTAATATGAATGATGAATCAATACTTCCTAAAGAACTGAGGCCCCACACAGAAGAAGTTAATCAAGATAGGTAAGTTGGAATTCAACCAATGTGTCACCAAGTGTTGTAGCTACTGCAACACCCTCCAATTTTTTTGGCTTACACTAAATTTCAAAGCCTTCCTTGGTATTGTAAATTGTTGTTGCAAACACCGAAGCTTATTTCTTGAACTTCATTGAAGTGTTTTGTTCCCTTTTACATGTTGGGTAAACTGTCTTCTTTTGGCATGTTTGGTTGTCGTGCAATGTGTACAAGATTATTCTGATGGTTTCAAAGATTTTTATTTGTCTATATGAGTTTTTATAACTATGTAAGAATATGTTGCACTCATGCACAAAGTTCTGAGCACTGTCACACAAGTGTCATCATAGTCATACCAAAGTCTACCTTAAGTGTCACACTTGTCATGTCTTGTCGTAAACTTGTCACACAAAGGGAAATTATTTGTTCATATGTCTAGATGATCTATGTTTTCATTTCATTAAAATATTCTAAGTGTGTGATCATAGTTAAGGTTCATCACAGTTTCACCTATCTCACCAATCCCACACTTCACCACATTCAGAAAACTTCGTGATCGAGTAACCTAACCTCTCCAAGCCTCTCCTAAACTGAAAACTATGCAATCTTAGCCCTATAGTTGTGACCTTGCTGCTTGGCACTGTGTAATGTATAGTTACTACCTCCCAGGATTGTTGGACTATGTAATTTCTATTCCCAAGCCCCAACCTTGCCCTCCAGAATTGCATAATCATGTCCCTAGCTCGGATTAAACTGTGCACTTTGTAGAAAATCTGCCTGTAGGTTAACCCGATAATGCAATATAAATCAAATAAGAATACCATAACCTACTTCTACTATCAATTTGTGGAAGTTTAAAGATTGAGCTAAACAATATAACTAGAATAAGAAGAATCAATCACATAATACACATGAAAATACTTTGGGGAAAGCCTCATCTTAAAACCCCACGATTTGTATTATCATACAAGGTGGAAATACATAGGAATTATACAAAGCCTTAGCTCTCACAGCTAGCCAGCTCTTAGTACAATCCTCACAGATGCTCACAGGGAATCCTGGCTTTTCACAAGCCTTCCTCTCTACCCTCCAAGCTCCTATTTCCTTGCGCTGTTCCTCTGGGATGATCCTCACCTCACCAAGTGGAACACTTTTGATCTCACGCACTATCAAAACTATGCAATCCTCAAGGAATGATACCTATCTGCATGCATGAGTTTTCTTTATAGGAAAACATATGCAACTTATAGTACATTGTCCTTGACATTTAACTTAACTAAGTATTTCTCAGAATAGACATGCATGAGTTTCTGATGAGGGAATCTTCAGTTAATTGGAGTACACTAGTTGAGTGCATGCATGCATCAACTGACTGTTAACTCTCTATTAGTTTCTCAAATAGTTTGGAACTAATTTAACTAGACTTAACTCAGTAAAATGAGTTAACTAATTACAACTCAAATATAAATCAATCTTATCCCCTTAATTTAAGGCTTATCTCCTTAATTTAAGGGATAACTCTTGCATGACTTCAGAAAGACTTCTAACTTGAATTTCTCCAACTAATTAAGTCAAAATAACTTAATTAATTATTTCCAAGTAGCTGTTAAGACTAAATTCAATTTTAATTCACAATTTAATTCATGGACAAATTAAATTGGAATATTCTTGTTGCCAAATTTCAACAGTCCCTCTTAACAAGAAAGGAATTATATTGTAGCAACATGATCCTCCCATCATCAGTAGCTTGCTTTACCTTGTAAATCCAACAGGAACTCTCAACTGACTTGTTCTTCGATCTTGGAACCACATCCCAAACATTGTTACGAACAATAGAGTCATACTCCTCCACCATAGCATCAACCCAAATCAGCTGCTGCACTACTTCCTCAAAGGAAGATGGCTCAGTCTCAAAGCATTCCGCAGCAAGGCCCATGTATCCAGTGTACCTCTCAAGTCACCTCCTCTGTCTACGCTGAGAAGATGGTGCTCCCAAATTCTCTCTCGCATCCTCCAACAATCTACCAGCTTCTCTTGTGCACTTCCGTCCATCTCTGGAAGAATCTGCTTGAGTGGATGTCTCCACTCCTAGAACATCTGCATATGGCTACTCTACATCATTCTGAGGCTTCTCCTCCTTAGGAACCAACACCTCCTCCACAACCTGTAGTTGGAGATCCCTCTCAAGGGAAACTCACATGGCCTTCTGGTCATCAAACTTGAGATCTCTAGGAAGCACTTTCCTCCGATTGGTAGGCAAGTACACTTGATATTTGTGAGGTGTATCAGTGTACCCTACAAGTATGCCCAACTCTGCTGTCGGCTCAAGCTTCTTCCATACATCCTTTGTCACATGACAATATACCGATGAGCCAAAGATCCTAAAGTGACCCACATCTGTACTCTTACCGGAGAAAGCTTCCTTTGGTGTCTTCATCCCAAGTATGTGATGTGGGCTTCTATTCTACAAATAGACCACTGTGTTGCATGCCTTAGCCCACAAGTGAAGTGGTAGGCCTTGGTCATGCAACATTGCCTATGCTGCCCCTACAATAGTTCTGTTCTTCCTCTCAACCACCCCATTCCACTGTGGGTTATGAGGTGCAGTCAACTCTCATTTAATTCCTTCCGTTGCACAGAATTCCTTAAACTCTTGAGAGACATATTCTCCACCATTGTCACTTCTCAAGGCCTTGATCTTCTTCCCTGATTCTTTCTCGACCAAAGCTTTGAACTCACAAAACTTTGTGAAGGTTTGGTCCTTCTTATGCATGAAATAAATCCAACATTTACGAGAATAGTCATCAATGAAAATCAAATAATACCTTTGCTTTTCTATGGATGCCATCGAGAATGGTCCACACACATTAGTATGAACTTTCTCTAAGATAGCTTTGCTCGACTATCTCGATCATGAAAGGAAGACTTGGTGTACTTTCCCAAGGTACAACCTTTGCATGTGTCAACTTGCTCAAGTTTACCTTTTGGAACTCCTGTAGATATCTATTGCATTATCTTCAAAGCCCCATGATGCAAATGGCCCAACCACCTGTGCCACAACTCACCAATGTCTTGGCTTTGCACCAATTCTGTTTTCATACTTAATGCTGCACAGTCGTCTACCTCTAGTTTATATATATTCTTCACCTGAATCCATATCCTCTTGGTCTGACCCATGGCTATGTGTCTTAGGAACGTCTTTCCTTTACTGAAGACAACATTGTAGCCTTTGTCCTCCAACATTGTGACCGATACCAAGTTCTTATTCAGTCAAGGCACATACATCACATCTGTCAATGTGATAGGAGGTCCATGCTCCCTCTGAAAAGCAACCATGCCCACTCCTGAAACACTATACCTTATGTTGTCACCCATCTCTATGCACATCTTGAGGTCTTTCTCCTCCAAGGAACTGAATAAAATTTTATCACTAGTCATGTGGAACGAGGCTCCACTGTCAATATACCAGACACAACCCATCATCGATGACACCATGCATGTGATGAGGGTAAAGTCCATTTCGAACTGAGAGGCTAATGCCTCAGCTTCCGATCCTTCTGAGGATCCCTTCTTGGACTTCTTCGATGGAAAATTAGTCACATAATGCCCCATCTCATGACAATTAAAGCATCTCACTTTAGAATTGTCATCATTCTTCCCTCCATGAGAAGAATTCTATTTGGAATGGGAAGCCTTCCCATTCCCTTTCCTTGCCTTACTCGCTAAGGCTAGATTTTTCTCATCATCATTCTTCGATGAAGAACCATCTTATGTGGTCCTCCTGATCTCCTCCTACCTCAGATCCGACCATAGTCATTCCCAATCCGGTAGTTTCTCCCTTCCATTCACAGAGTCCTGGTAGCTATTCTAGCTCTTTAGAAGTCTAAGGAGAGTGAGGCTTACCATATCATCATCAACGGTAGTTATTCCCACACTGCTAAGCTCATCTTTGCAGGTGGTGAGCTTGTTCAGATATGTGGAAATAGTATCACCCTTCTCCATCTTGATTCTTCGAAGCTTATCCTTGAGTGCCAATTTTCTTTGGTTGCTACTGTTCTGGTAGAGGTCCTTCAATGTCTTCCACATTGAAAATGGAGTATCCTTCCCATGGATACTTGAGACAATATGGTCTCGAACTCCCTCAAGGATGATTCGTCTTGCCTTTTCCACACACTTCTTCCACTCAACCAACTCTTGTGCATTAGTTGAAGCTAGCTTTTGGATTTCTTGATCAATGAATTCCTTCAAGGCATTGTCTTCTAATATAGCCTCCATTTTGTCTTTCCAGGCTATGTAATTTGAGCTACCTTCCAAGGCATACTCGAATCTCAAGCCATAAAACGCCATTGGGCAAAATTGAAGTATGATATGAATTCGATTTGTGCCTACAACCCTAAACTTCAAACTTCAAATTCTCTTCTCAATATCCTGTTGACAACTCTGATAAACCTGGCTTTGATACCATGTAGAAAATTCTCTACAAATCTTGCTCTGATACCATGTAGAAAATTTGCTTGTAGGTTAACCCAATAATGCAATATAAATCAAAGCAGAATACCATAACCTACTTCTACTATCAATTTGTGGAAGCTTAAAGATTGAGCTGAACAATATAATTAGAAGAAGAAGAATCAATCACATAATGCACTTGAAAATACTTTGGGGAAAGCCTCAGCTAAAAACCCCATGACCTGTATTATCATTCAAGGTGGAAATTCATAGGAATTTTACAAAGCCTTAGTTCTCACAGGTAGCCAGCTCTTAGTACAATCCTCACAGATGCTCACAGGTAATCATGGATTCTCACAAGCCTTCCTCTCTACCCTCCAAGCTCCTATTTCCTTGCGTTGTTCCTCTGGGATGATCCTCACCTCACTAAGTGGAACACTTCTGATCTCACACACTATCAGAACTGCGCAATCCTAAAGGAATGATACCTCTTTGCATGCATTCCTTTTCTTTATAGGAAAACATATGCAACTGATAGTATACTTTCCTTGACATTTAACTTAACTGGGTCTTTCTCAGAATAGACATGCATGAGTTTCTGATGAGGTAATCTTCAGTTAACTGGAGTATAGTAGTTGAGTGCATGCATGCATCAACTGACTATTAACTCTCTATTAGTTCCTCAAATAGTTTGGAACTAATTTAACTGGACTTAACTCAACAAACTGAGTTAACTAATTACAACTCAAATATAACTCAATCTTATCTCCTTAATTTAAGGGATAACTCTTGCATGACTTCATAAAGACTTCTAACTTGAATTTCTCCAACTAATTAAGTCAAAATAACTTAATTAATTATTTCCAAGTAGCTGTTAAGACTAAATTCGATTTTAATTCAAAATTTAATTCAAGGACAAATTAAATTGGAATATTCTTGTTGCCACATTTCAACACACTTCACACTTTCAAGCTTGAATATGTTCCCCTCAACCCTTGAAATATGAATCTGTGTAGTAGCATAATCTCCCTTGACTACTGGAACTGTGGAGTTAGATCTCAAACTGTCCATTCCCTCAACCTACCCCACTACCTCTAGAAATTGCACAATTTTGTCCCTCGGACCTGCCTGAGCTGTACACTATGCAGAGTCAAAGCTCAATCTTTTCCCCTGGCTGCTGGAAATGCACATTGCATAGTCACTGAGTCCCTCTTCCAAGCTTGTCCCTTATTTTAGGCTTAGTTGGTGGATTAGAATGCATCATCTTAAACTAGGGGGTTTTCGGATTGATGTCGTCTTGTCATGAATGAATTGTAGGAATAGATACCCTATAATGTCATGAAAAGATGATGGAGAAGGATAAGGAGAGAAACATTCTTGAAGACTCTCTTGTAGCTGAACTTACAAGTTGATCGATCAAGAGAAATTAAAGGGACACTAGTTTGTGACTCCTATCCCATAATAGATATCATTGAATATTCTGCATCACCAAGCCATGCGGAGGTGAAGAGAAAGCATCTTCAAGAAGACATCCAACACTTAGCACCAATAGTGACTTGAAATTGCCACATCATCAAGCAACCCATGTTAGCAGTGCCATGTCATGTCATGCAATGAGTGGTCATATGCCACATCACTACTTTGGATCATGTATATTGTATTAAAAATGTATTATAAAGTGGAAGTCCAAAGGACACACATGGAATGTAAAGAGTCCAGTTACTTGAAAAGTCATTGGAATTAAAACATTCATGAGGGTAGTCAAAGAGTCACCCTTGGTTATATATACTCCCTTATTGTATAAACAAAGGAATTTTCACCTTGGCTCCTCTAGAAAGGCATTAGAGAGATAAGATAGTTCTTTGAGGGGCAAGGAGTGGCTCCAATGCTCCACTACTAGAGCTAGTGATGTACATTATAAACATGTGTCTTGGAAATTTTACTTAATAACAAAATCCTTCAAGGCCGACACGTTCTTCATGCAAGGATTATGAATGTTTGTAAGAATATTATGCAAATGTTTGTATTTTATGTTTTCTCTCACATGTGCTAAGATAATTGAACTATTTCAATTATTTTAGTACTTATCTTATTAAGAATGTGTTGTAATGTTTGTTACTATTGTCCCATCCTTGTGGACTATTCCATGGGAAATTAGACATATCTTTCCTCATTTTTTGTTGTGAATGATCATCGCATACTTTGTGGACTATTCCATTGGATGTTAGACGAATCCTTCCAGTTCTTGTGTGTCCCTTTTTGGGTGGTACTATACCTCTCACTTAGAAACTCACTTTTCTCCTATCTCCATAGTAGAAGAGCCTTGACACATTTGCAACTGAACACTCACTATGCACACCTTCTTTCTTTTTGAAGACACCATTTCATCCCTCTCTCTTGCTAATAGTTAGAGCCAAGGAAAATCTTTAAGGGTTCGACAATTGAGCCTTTATACTAGATGGGACTCCTACACCAAACAACATGAGGTCTAATTAGGACTTCACATTAGGGAGATCCCATGAATGTTGGTGGGCCCAACACCTTCACAAAATGCTTGAGACTGTAGAGGATAATGTGATTGAGGTGGATAAGGTTATGGGGATAGAGGTCCATATCGTTGTGGTCACCAGCCCTATTCCTAAGATTGGCTATGAGGAGGCTAGTAGGGCCACATTTTCCATGATGTGGTTACATTCCATGGTGCATACTATCAATTAGAAAAATGTGAAAAACTCATGGTCGCAATATTAAAAGACATAGCTTGTTGCTTAGGTTTCCATAACTTCTTGGTTTCTAATGAATACAATTTCTCCATTGTAGGCTCATCCCTGTGGCATACCGATTTCATTCCTAGAAGAGAAGGACAAATATCCATGGAGTGATATTCTGCATAGATGGCACAAATGGTAAGATTATCAAGCATGTGATATTTTATGGGATGCTTCTTTCAAAACATAGGACAAAAAATAACAAGGGCGACATGCTCTTCTTCTTGTTTCTTCTTGAAAATATTAGTGTCAAGTTTTAAACATAGAGTGCTTAATAGATTCATTCTAAAATCTTGTAAAATATTTCTTAATTCCATCCTGGTTACTCCATTAGAAGTCAACTTGTAATTTTTAAGGAGATCTTGAGAGCCTTTCATTATCCATTTAATGATATCATCAAAATAAAACACTGAGATATCTCCTACTCCCATCAAATTTAACACCTTCATTGATTCTTTCATTACACCCTTTAGGAAAATAATCTTCCTTGTTTCATGGACCAACTGATGCTACCTGACATGTTGAATATTATAGAGAAATCTCTCAAGGTAGTCTTCTAAAATTTTGTCTTCCTTCTATGCCATTCTAAAAATTTTCTCCTTCAATTTGCAGGCCTTGCAATAATCCTGATACTTTTTGAGGAATGCCTATCTCAAGCCTTTCTAGGTGGTGATACTCTTTTTCAATAGTCCCATGAATCATAAAAAAGAATAATCTTTAAGAGTAGCCAGAAATAACTTCAACTCATGCGCGTCAAAAAAATAATCAAAACTATGACATAAGACATCAAATTCAAAAAGAAAAGTGTCAATATCCTCACTTACCATCCCTTGGAAGTGCAAAAGGATTGTTGGTGAAATGTTCTCCATTTGTACATTAGCAGTTGGATCGACAATTGGAAAACCAAAATTTATCTCATTCACCTACTTTGGTGGGTTCTTCTCACCTTCTCCTTCAACCATTCTATTACCTTTGATAAAAAAGAATTCAAATTCTGGGGGAGGAAGTCTCGTAGTTGGGTTACTCTAGAATGATAACCCCACTCCTCTTCCCAACACGGTTTCAATAGTATTTTTAGAGGAGGTGGTGGAGTAATCTCCCCTTCCATCTATCGTTGTTTTCCCAAAATTGTCTAGTGTTGTGGGTGGGAACACCCTAAGGTCTTGGGTTGAAAACCCCAATAGAGCAGAGGGCAAACAACAACAAGAAATGCACAAACAAACAATTTAAATGCTTATCCTACTGAACTGGGAAGAAGTGACCTTACCCAGAGATCCTACATTTGGGTAGATCCCTTAGGGTTCAAACCCTTTGCTTCTTCCATTGCCTTTGAAACCTGTAAATTATCCAAGTAAATAATATACAACAACAATAACATAAATCATATTCATGATATATATGTTAGATCATATAAGAAAATGAACATTTAAAAATTAATATAAGATTTATAAACAAATCAAAATATGTATCAATGCATAAACACGATAAATATCAGGAACAAAACATCATTTATTTGTTGATGTAAGATATAAGAAAGGTGGAAAACTACAACCCGAGTCTTCCTCTAACTCAGTGGAATTGTCCTCTGGATCTGTCCTGTCCCAGCCTCAACAATCTTCCTCCATCAACATACACAAGGATATCACAAGAGGGGTGAGGGATATCTCAAAAGAAGGGGTGATAGTTGCAGCTTTTCTAGGGTTAACCAGTCAAAGTTTCTGATGAATAGGTTTTTCATTTTTGTACGTATTTATCTCATGCTGGAATATAGATGGATCTATTCCAAGCATTTCCTCATAAGACCAAGTGAATACATCAAAAAACTCTTTAAAGAGATCGATTCAAGTTTGAATTTCTTAAGGGGAATAGTCAGCTCCAATGAAGACATTTTCAATAGCGTTGGGATTCCTAGATATATTCACCGAGACAATTTGTGAGATAATAGGCATGTTATCTTCGACAGAAAACTGTGCTAAGGCCAAAGGGTTTAAAACTACATGAACATCACTACTAGAAGGACTGGAAAAACTTGACTCTACTTCCTGCAAATGAGGGTGGAAATAAGAACAATGATGCAAATCATTCCATTGTCTTTTAACACCCATCATTGCTTCTAGAATTGCTTCTTCAAATGTGTTGTGGTCACCAACAACCCCCCTTCTTATGAATTATTATGGCTAATATTAAATAAGTGGGGACCCTCAGAAAAAATCAAAAAAATCAGTTAATGTTACATTTTCTTTTTTAGATGAAACTTACAACATCATGGACTTAGGAAAATACCTTGAAAAATCTAAAAAACCTAAGTTTCATAATGAAGAAAATTAAATTCACTCCTTAAAGAATATCCATCATGCAAAGGATGATAGGATACACCTTCTAATGAGTTAAAATGACAAAAGGCGATATTGTGACGCGAAACTTCATCGCATCGAATACACTGAAGAAACACTCACATTGAAAAACTTTAAAAAATCGCCGATATGCGATATCGCATATCGCACATCACAAAAATCACATGAATTACACAAGGATTATAACGATTTGCGATATTGCGATATTGAGACATTGCAATATTGCGATACCGCAAAGTTGCGATACTGCGACCTTGCGATAAAAACAACACGATGACATTGTGATATTGCAATATTGCGATACTGCGAACTGCGACATCGCAAAGCAAAATTGTGGGACACCTTCATCGCAGATTGGTTCTGGCTCATTATTCGAGAAAACTTTTTCAGCCAAAAGTTGGTCATGTATTTTAATGCGAATTAATGAGTTATTGCCAGTTGTTAATGAAGTAGGGTGTTGTGTTTTTTGAAGAAATAGCTCACGTAAGGTGGCATGTTTTGCATATCTTTGGCATTTAAAATTTTCCTGTCATTAGTCCTTTATCATTACTTCCACCTCAATGTAAACTGCAGGAAAGAAGGATGAAGCATCATACAGGGTATTATGCAGAAAACTACGAGGAGGGAAGGCAGTGCTCCAATGTACATTTCGGAAGGCACACTTAATCCACTCAAGGAAGAAAAAGAGCCGCAGAACTCTTCTGAGGCATCTATCACAGATTTCTCATATATAGCCATGGTTGAATGGGTATTGAACGATGCTGATACCAGAAACGGACAGTTTAATTCTCAGGGTCAAGAGCTCACGGAATCACTATTTTTACAAATCTTGAGCTTTATACCGAATGAGAGAAAAAGGCGCAAGAGGCAAAAAACCGCATCAGGGAAGCCCAGATCAAGAAACAAAGGCAGTTTCCGATGCGCAATTAGCGCTAATCGCGCATCGCTAAATGTTTTTTTTTGAAAAGGAAGGTCCCTAGTTACTCAATCAACTGCGAGCCCTGAAAATTGCAAGAAATCAGCGATAGAAGCAAACTGGAAACAGAAGACTAAAGGAAAAGCAAAAGCATTCCAAGGGTTAACCAAGTTGAAATGGGATTTTTACTAGGCATACATGGTAATGATACATATTCATTGGATGATTGTCAAGTATATCATCAATTTTACTGAAGAAGATAATGCCAGCTCTTGCCGATTTTGTTTGCTTAACTAAACCAAAGACGGAAGACAGTCGACCGACTCTACTCAGGAAAATACTGAATGCCTACGACATTAAGGAGTAGATTTAGAAATAGTTAGATCGTAGATTTAATTTTAGAAATAGTTTTGCTTAGAAAGAGGACGTTCATTTAAACTGAATCCTCAATTTCTGTAAATAAGTTATTTAGTTAATAGTATTTAAACCCTTCTCATGCATTTAGAGAAGGGTCCAAAAATTTATCAAAAACTTGTCCTCAGAACATGCACTTTTGCATCCTTAGAGGAGGTTTTGGTGAATGAATGGAACAGGGTTTATTTGATATTTGCATTTGATATCTGCTACTGATGTTGCACTTCTGTACTCTTAGTGGATGTTAAATCAAGGAGAGATAAATCAATTGTCGCTTGAAGCTCATGAGTAGGATAGTTATGAATGGTACTTTTATCTCTTAAACATTTCTGCTTATGCGTTGAAGTGATATTTAGTTTTCAGTTGTTTATATATTACAACACAGATGTCTGAGTTCATCTGGCACTTTTGTACGGTGATAACTATTTGTTTATGTTTAGTGTATGAATAGCTCATTTATGCGATAAGTTTTCACAACTGTTTCGTCTAACT
>APFE030968059.1:0-10393 GCA_000404065.3 Pinus taeda | reverse complement strand
AAGAACTACTCAAGCATTGAGGACAATGCTTTTTGAAGGAGAGGGGCATGTTAGGCCCCTATACTACTAGTGTCACCCCTTATTGTTATTAGTACAAACCACTTATTATATTGAAGTACCCATGTAGTGCCCATATTGTTACTATTGTGCCCCATAGAAGCCCACTATTGTTATTATTGTGCCCTTACATTATTATTGTTATGTCGGCTCTGATTATGTTATGACCCCTTAGACTCCTATATATAGAAGGAGGTCTTTTCATTTGTATCATCCAAGAATTGTTCATTTATGTAATGTAAAGGAGGTTGCCCCCTCGAAGAGGCTGAATTCTAAGGTGTTGATCTATCTTTTCTATCTTTTCTGAGCTGGTTTCATAACACTGAGGAAGGCAAAACTCAATGCAACATCAAACCAAACTCAACCTCGTAGCTAGCCCTACGAGGACAGGAGAGGGCTCTCTCCAGTCAATCTCGATAAAATGAGCAATAGGGTGCGAGATGACTCTAGAATGGGAACTGATTTTAGGCTAGTAAAGAGATATGAAATGAGGTTTTTAATAAATGATTGGGTTTTCAGGCTGCATGGGGCAAAGAACAACTTGAACAGGGAAATATAATCAAAAACACAAATTATCTCCTGAGGCAAGATAAGCAAGAAATTTAACATCAAATTTGAATTATATGGAGTGGGTGAACTGTTTGAGAGGTTGACAAGGGCATAGAAGATGAATCCTTGTCAAACAGAAGAAAACATTAAATATGAACACTTCCTCAAGACAGAGAAAATAAATTGAATTCTGCCTTTCTCACTTAAAAGTATTCATTTAGAAATGATTATGAAATGAAATGGAAACACAAAAAACTACATATGAAACTTAGACAAATGTTAAATTCATACCACAAGAATCTTAGGGGTCAGAGCTGCATCTTTTATTTAAATCCCTGTCATAACTGTAGAATAAAACTCTGTATTTCTCCTCCACCAACTTTTAGAACAATCTCTCCTTACAAATATTTTTACATACAATAAATAGACCAAACCAGTTTCCCCTACAGGTCGATGAAAAATAATGAGCTGTTTCAACTAAAATTGCAAGAATAGAAAGAGTCATCCATTTTTTCTAAAACAGAGCATCGTTTCCCTTGAATTCCTCTGATGGCCAATTAAGATACAAATATTGGAGCATAGATCCATTTGGATTATTAACTGAAGTTATTAGTAGGAGATCAGTTCCTATTTTTCTGTTGTGGTCGATGTCTTCGTGGCGTTCGGTCTTTGACTTTTCACCTTTCATTTCCAAGTTACATTTTCCATTTGAATAAAATCAATTTTAATAAAAATAGCCTTTAAACTAAAATTCTGCCAATTCCAGCTCATGATGACAACTGTGCTCAGAGAGGTTTGCATGGTTGCACTTAATGTTCAACTTAAATTTATTCTGCAAGTCCATATTTCTACAGGAACGGCCCAATAGCCAGAAAGTCATCGGAAATGATCAATTCGAAATTCATCGAAAAGGTCAAATGTCCGCTTCACTGCTTGTAGTTAACACCCAGATCCTATATGTGCAACAACAATAGCGTAAGGATGGCCACTCAATGTATTTTAGTTTTCCTGGCTGTTCCCGTAAAAACAATAGTGCTAATTTGAAATCCTTGAGAAACTCCTTTCCAAGCCATAACAAAAAGGGGTCTGTGTCGATATCCTTATTGATTTTGCATTTTTGAGGAAGAATATTTATACTCTGTGCGCTGACTTTAGCCGATAAGAATCCAATCGTATGGCAGGTTTGTATTTATATTCTACACGCTGACTTTCCTTTATTTTCAGACTTCAAAGGAATGTTGATCACAGAATCAAACCAAGTGACCGATCCTTGTATTGCAGGCCGAATTATGTATATAACCTAATAGACATCCCATCTGCTGCCATTAAAATAATCTTTCGAACAATACACTTCTTGTACATCCCTTACCTTAATTGGTTTTTCAGATTTTCAAAATTTTTCAACTACTACAGGAATAAATTGAGATACTTCTTCCTTCTCCATTTCAAGCATATCAGCATAGAAAATGGCAACATTGAATTCTTCGCCTGGCCTATTCAAAGGGAGAAGCTCAATTGATATACTTAACTCTTGTGCATCTTTGGCTCGGTGAACTGTTGTCCTCCTCATGCCTGCTTTGGCACCACGATCAATATTTCCAAAAGGATCATCATTATTGTTAAATAACAGTATAGGCTTATCAGCATTGTGAGTCGACCACTAGCTGAAGTATTTTATCAATCGTGCTGTTGGACGGTCAAGTTCTTCTCTTTCAGGAATCTTGAAATTTTTCGGAGATTGCTCATGCTCCTGTTGAGATTTATCTCCATGAATACTTGTTGGAGGAAACCCAATGGACGATAGCCAATATTCCAATGCATCAGCTCCCCTCATCATTATCTGTGAGAAAAGGAAACGATTTGATCTCCCATAAACCCGACTTGTAGCAAAAAATTCGGGTCCTTTCAGAAATTTGAGGAAGAAATGGTGAAGAACTGCTTTGGAGGCTCTGTGTGCCGCGCGCAGTGGGTGCACCGCGCCCATTTAACATTACACTACGTAGAGCTACCATATGTGCTGCGCGCTCCATATGCGCCGCGACCAACGCCCTGTGCACTGCGCAGGCAAACTTACCCATAGTCTTGGCTTTCAAAAACTATTTTCGCCTCGTCCATGATTTGTTTTGACTTTCCATGATGTATTTGACGTGCGTAGGGATTTATAAATGTAGAAAATATCATATATAAACAAAGGAATTTGAATTCTCTTTTGACAAATTCACTTTCTAATATGGCAGACTTTGGCACTTTATACTTAGACCCCGTTTTTCATTTTCTTCTCTGACCTTCTTTAGCTGAAATGATGGTTCTTTTGTTACTTGTTTTGCAGGGATAGGAGCTGCTAAAGTTTGGCAAAGGAAAACTAGAGCCTGCTTTGAAAACTCCGTGGCGGAAAAAATACATGATTATTACAAAAAATGAGTTGGACAATTTCTTATTCAAACAGAGTTTTGAACAAGAAATGTCCTCAAATTTGTTTGATGATGAACTTTTGAACTAAGAACCCCCTCGAAAACCATCCTCATGGCCTGCGGGCATTATTTCACATATCTGGAGACCAAAACTTGGACTCAAGAATTAGAATGACTCTTTTCTGGACCTGCCTGCAAAGGACGAGAAATGAACCTTGGTGAATTTGACTGCAGCGGGCTGACAAGACGGAGTCTAACATTGGCTCCAATGGGGATGGCAGCTACCGCTTCTTGGAGGTGCCAAGAACCTGTAGATCTTTGGGAGAGCAGACAGTGCCTCCATCCATTGGGCAATGGTGTCCATTATTTCAATGAAACTAACAAAAGTCTGATACTTCAGTTTATTAATTGGAAATTTGACGCAAACTGACTCGATGACAACTGAAATGATTGAATTAAAACAAAAGCTTTTTGAAAAGGGAAACAATCCATCAAGCTTTAAAATCATGATGACAACCACCTGCATACTGATGTGATATGTACAATCATGTGTAGTGTGCCTTCCAATGTAACCACTCAAGCAGATGGCTTCTTGACTGATTTCCCTTATCAGCTCTGCTGGTCAACAATAAATACTGGTAACTGGGCATCCAAAAACATAGCTGACCATGATCTCCTTCATCACTGAACACTGCAATAAACACCTTCACAGTTGACTGCAATAGATTGGCCATTGGATCCTGAAAAATATGAAAATTTTCTTCTTGCTGAAAAGACAAGGTGTCCTTTTCTCCTGCTTCTAATTATGTTCTTCCTTCATCATGTACTTTAGTAACAATATGATCCTAGGCTTCAAAAAAGTCTGAACAGGTAGATTCGCATATCTCCTCTTGTAAAAACATCTCAACACATGAAACATATGAAGAATCTGAAAGGTAATTCTGTATGTTTTGGTCTTCTACAGTTTGAATGAAGATCTCATCTTGTTTTTCATGAACTAACTGGATGGCTTCTTCCTAAAGGTTGTGTTCTAATGATGGATTGACAGTATGACTAAGAACATTTGGATCCATTACTGTGTCTTCTGCATTCCAGATGATTTCAACAGCAGAGTTCTCTTTGATGGGCTTCAACACAAGATATGTTTCATCATCACAATCTGAATGTAATTCTGAAATAGCTGACTTGACTGCATCACATTCTGAAATTGAATCTTGACTTCCCTGCACGCTGTCTTCTTCTGTGGGCAGATATGAAACGACACTTTCTCGTTCATCATTTTCAGCCATATTATCTTCAACCTGCTGCAAAGTCTCCTGAGCATCTTGATGGGTATCCTGTAGGTTCTCTTCATGTTGCTGAAATGGATTCTCATACAGAGCTTCCATGATTTCTCTATCCATGAAATCATTATCACCATAAAAATTCTCTAGATATTCAATGAAATTATGTACATGGCTACAACAGTTCTGAACTAAAATCAAGGATGGATATGATTCTTTATACTTTTCAAAGAACACGGTATGGAAATCCCTTAAACAATAAATGGAAGCAGATGGCAGACTTTCATACCAGGATCGGGCTTCATCTTCCAGAGTAGCCATAAATATCTTCATCAAACAGTCTTTAGGAAAATTAATCTTAAATTTATGCACATGAATGTGAAATTTCACCAAATGAAGAGCAACGTCATTACCTTCCTCATTTTTGAACATAGGCAAATTATGAAGCCAATCCACCTTGGGCATCTTATTTGGAAAACCTGGGATGTGGTCTCGGCTCATGGGAGCATATCTTCTTGCAATCCGGTCCATCAGCAGTGAGGTCACCATGAAGCATTGATTTCTGGATTTTTCAGTGAATGGAGTCGCCAGGTGAATGATTTCAGCCTTCTTATGTCTGATCGTTGTCCACCATCAACAATCAGATCTGAACTTGATACACGTACTGGGGTAGTTAACAAGTTAGATGTCACGTTTACAACCTAGAACGAAGATTGACTGAATCAGCATTTATCTACTTCGTTGATGCATAGCAAAAGCGTTTCGAAGGCTACCTGGCGTGACTTCAGGCTCCGTCTGTAGCTTATAGATCAAATGACATCAACAAGAAAACCATTTCTCCCTAGTATGGTCGCCACTATGTTAGAACTCGAAGCTGCCTCAGGCTGAGGAAGGCAAAACTCAATGCAACATCAAACCAAACTCAGCCTCGTAGCTAGCCCTACGAGGACAGGAGAGGTCTCTCTCCAGTAAATCTCGATAAAATGAGCAATAGGGTGCGAGATGACTCTAGAATGGGAACTGATTTTAGGCTAGTAAAGAGATATGAAATGAGGTTTTTAATAAATGATTGGGTTTTCGAGTTGCATGGGGCAAAGAACAGCTTGAACAGGGAAATATAATCAAAAACACAGATTATCTCCTGAGGCAAGATAAGCAAGAAATTTAACATCAAATTTGAATTATATGGAGTGGGTGAATTGTTTGAGAGGTTGACAAGGGCATAGAAGATGAATCTTTGTCAAACAGAAGAAAACATTAAATATGAACACTTCCTCAAGATAGAGCAAATAAATTGAATTTTGCCTTTCTCACTTAAAAGTATTCATTTAGAAATGATTATGAAATGAAATGGAAACACAACAAACTACATATGAAACTTAGACAAATGTTAAATTCATACCACAAGAATCTCAGGGGTCAGAGCTGCATCTTTTATTTAAATCCCTGTCATAACTATACAATAAAACTCTGTATTTCTCCTCCACCAGCTTTCAGAACAATTTCTCCTTACAAATATTTTTACATACAATAAATAGACCAAACCAGTTTCCCCTACAGGTCGATGAAAAATAATGAGCTGTTTCAACTAAAATTGCAAGAATAGAAAGAGTCATCCATTTTTTCTAAAAACAGAGCATCGTTTCCCTTGAATTCCTCTGATGACCAATTAAGAGACAAATATTGGAGTGCGGATCCATTTGGATTATTAACTGAAGTTATTAGTAGGAGATCGGTTCCTATTTTCTGTTGTGGTCGATGTCTTCGTGGCGTTTGGTCTTTGACTTTTCACCTTTCATTGCCAAGTTACATTTGCCATTTGAATAAAACCGATTTTAATAAAAATAGCCTTTAAACTAAAATTCTGCCAATTCCAGCTCATGATGACAATTGTGCTCAGAGAGGTTTACATGGTTGCACTTAATGTTCAACTTAAATGTATTCTGCAAGTCCATATTTCTGCAGGAATGACCCAATAGCCAGAAAGTCCTCGGAAATGATCAATTCGAAATTCATTGAAAAGGTCAAATGTCCGCTTCACTACTTGTAGTTAACACCCAGATCCTATATGTGCAACAACAATAGCGTAAGGATGGCCACTCAATGTATTTTAGTTGTCCTGGATGTTCTCGTAAAAACGATAGTGCTAATTTGAAATCCTTGGGAAACTCTTTTCCAAGCCATAACAAAAAGGGGTATGTGTCGATATCTTTGTTGGCTTTGCATTTTCGAGGAAGAATATTTATACTCTGCGCGCTGACTTTAGCCGATAAGAATCCAATCGTATGGCAGGTTTGTATTTATATTCTGCGCACTGACTTTCCTTTATTTTCAGACTTTAAAGGAATGTTGATCACAGAATCAAACCAAGTGATCGATCCTTGTATTGCAGGCCGAATTATGTATATAACCCAATAGACGTCCCATCTGCTGCCATTAAAATAATCTTTCGAACAGTACACTTCTTGTACATCCCTTCCCTTAATTGGTTTTCCAGATTTTCAAACTTTTTCAACTGCTACAGGAATAAATTGAGATACTTCTTCCTTCTCCATTTCAAGCATATCAGCATATAAAATGGCAACATTGAATTCCTCGCCTGGCCTATTCAAAGGGAGAAGCTCAATTGATATACTTAACTCTTGTGCATCTTTGGCTCGCTGAATTGTTTTCCTCCTCATGTCTACTTTGGCACCACGATCAATATTTCCAAAAGGATCATCATTATTGGTAAATAACAGTATACGCTTATCAGCATTGTGAGTCAACCACTGGCTGAAGTCTTTTATCAATCGTGCTGTTGGACGGTCAAGTTCTTCTCTTTCAGGAATCTTGAAATTTCTCAGAGATTGCTTGCGCTCCTGTTGAGATTTATCTCCATGAATACTTGTTGGAGGAAACCCAATGGATGATAGCCAATATTCCAATGCATCAGCTCCCCTCATCATTATCTGTGAGAAAAGGAAATGACCTGATCTCCCATAAAACCGGCTTGTAGCAAAAAATTCGGGTCCTTTCGGAAATTTGAGGAAGAAATGGTGAAGAACTGCTTTGGAGGCTCTACGCGCTGTGTGCATGCCCAGTGCGCTACGCCCATTTAATGTTACACTACGTAGATCTGCCATATGCGTCGCGACCAACACCCTGTGTGCCGCGCAGGCAAACTTACCCACAATCTTGGCTTTCAAAAACTATTTTCGCCTCGTCCATGATTTGTTTTGACTTTCCATTATGTATTTGACGTGTGTAGGGATTTATAAATGCGGAAAATATCATATATAAACAAAGGAATTTGAATTTTCTTTTGACAAATTCAGTTTCTAATATGGCAGACTTTGGCACTTTATACTTAGACCCTGTTTTTCATTTTCTTCTTTGACCTTCTTTAGCTGAAATGATGGTTCTTCTGTTACTTGTTTTGCAGGGATAGGAGCTGCTGAAGTTTGGTAAAGGAAAACCAAAGCCTGCTTTGAAAACTCTGTGGCGGAAAAAATACATGATTATTACAAAAAATGAGTTGGACAATTTCTTATTCAAAACAGAGTTTTGAACAAGAAATGTCCTCAAATGTGTTTGATGATGAAATTTTGAACTAAGAACCCCCTCAAAAACCATCCTCATGGTCTGCAGACATTATCTCACATATATGGAGACCAAACCCTGGACTCAAGAATTAGAATGACTCTTTTCTGGACCTGCCTGCAAAGGACGAGAAATGAACCTTGGTGAATTTGACTGCAGCGGGCTGACAAGACGGAGTCTAACATAGCTCATTTATGCGATAAGTTTTAACAACTGTTTCGTCTAACTTCTTATACGAAGTAGCTCATTTTTATCGAATTCTTTTCTTATGATAGCTGAATGATCTTTATTACCAATTATTGTTTGAAATCTTTTTAGATTGCATAGAAGAAAGATCACACCCCAGGTTAGCATAAATTTCGATGTTTTTCTATTTATTAGAATACAATAGCATAGCATTAGATTAGATAGAATTATTCCATTTAGAACAGAAACACCCATCTTTCTCATACACACACACTGAATTGGGAAACTGGTCCCATATCCCCAGTCGGACCCGCTATACCAAACGGATAAGGAGCTGCCAACCAAGGTCCGGACCGGGCGGGTATCCCCCTTGTTTTCGACTCGATTTTTGGGTCCTTCAACATATTTGGTGCTAGAAGGAGGGCCTGAACTATGAATGGCATGTAAATCCAAATCAAAATACCATTCAGAGAGTAAATTTCCCTAACCATCTCCTCCGACTTCTCCATTACACTTAAATCCAGAGTTATAAGTCGCTAGAGCATCATTCGCTGCTACAAATCCTGACATTTCAGAACAATCTGTTATTGAAACTCTTGAAGTCGAATCTCTGATTCATAAACTTCAACGATTTTCCATTTCCCCTCAAAGATATGATAAATCTTAGGGTAGTGTGACTTCGCAGTATAACCCTGCTCATCCCCTGACCAGACTAAAGAGTGAAAATTTCGGTGTTCGGCCAACCGAACTACCTATTCCCAAAAGGAAAAGAGAAAGGAAGTCACCTAAAGGGTCCGACAGTAAGACTCTTTCATCAACATAATCCATCTCAACCTCTCCACCGCGAAGTCAACCATCCACTCCTCCACTCCAGACCATTATCAATCCACCTAGTGGAATCCCTACAACTCCTCCTCAATCATATGCAATCATAATCACCTTATCTTCTCAACCACAGGGATCATTTTCTATAAATCCCCATGTTAGTAGTTCAGCAATGGCCCAGTCTCCGTGGAACAATCTTGGGGCAGTCTTAATGCCTGCACCCTTGAGTCAAATACCGGCCCATCCTGAGAAATGGCTACCCAAGTTCAATCCTGAGGCAGGCATGCTAGCAGAAGAGCACATAAACAACTTTATGCTATCCATCAACCTCAACGGAGTTACTAATGAAGATGTTGTTGTTCGACTGTTTCCTTATACCCTACAAGGAACAGTCAGATCGTGGTATTTCTCATTACCCTCTAGATCTATTACCAGTTGGGACATCTTCCAAGACCAATTTCTAACCAAGTTTGGTGATGACAGGTCTACGGAAACGTTAATCAATGACCTATCCAACCTTAGGGCAGAATCTAGAGAATCGATCAAAGATTTCAATCTATGTTTCAATAGAATTCTAAATAAAATTCCTACTGCTTCCCAGCCCAGCGAGGAAGTGCGATGTGAATGGTATATCACTGCATTACCATCGAACATAGCAATCTTCGTGGAAAGAGCTAATAAAACAACCCTTGCTGAAAACATGAAAGAAGCCATAGTAGTAGAGAAATGCATAATAGCCTTAGAGAAGAAATCCACATTAGAAGAATGGAAGTCTAAGAAGGTCACCTTCAAAGAAGAGTCCAATAAGAAACAAGCAAAAAATCCATTCGATTTGGAGGGATTGCAAAAAGTTCTTAATACCATGTCCAATGAAATGGTCGACATAAAAAAGCAAGTAGCAGAAACTTCTTCAAAATGGCCCTACAGAGCTTTTAAAAGAGGTCCGTCAACGGATTCAAGGCCACCCAATGCTATAACAAGTGCTGAATCTGAAGAAGAGGAAGAGGAAATTGCCACTGAAGGGCAAACCGATGATGAAGAAGTTGTAGAATTACAAGGAATGTGGGATTTCATCCTCCCACAAGAGGAAGATCAAGAAATATTCCCTGTTAACACACGAAGTAGAAATCAGCTTGATCCTCCCCAAACTACCCCAAAACCAAAGAGCGCAAGCTCTGCAACGAAGGATAAAGTCGCAACTAAGAGAATGACATCTAAAGTGACTCAAACTAGCCCAATCCAAACAGATTCACCTACTCCATCTAAAACGCTAATCATTTTGAATGAAATGGAGTACAATATCATAGAAGACATGAAAAAGACTAGGGAAAATATCACTCTGTATGAATTGAGCAAGCTAAAGCATCAATAAAAGATAATGATGAAAGAATTACATGCTGTGCCAGTTGCACCTTTGCCTGCCGCTGTAATTTCTCAAGCTTCTTAGAACATGGGAAGACCTCCAAGTAATACGACTAACAAGATTGATCCAAATGACAT
>APFE030968057.1:39695-77856 GCA_000404065.3 Pinus taeda | reverse complement strand
GCGGCCAAAAACCATTGAACCGGCAAATTAGGGCACTTTCGGAGAACTTCAAAGCTTCATCGAGTGAGTCCTGGACCACTTGGATAGTGGGAGCTGGGGCTTCACTCACGATATGGGCAGGAGATTTCCCTCCAGAGGCGGATGAGCCACCAGTTATTTTTGCGAAGCTCGGAGCCATATTTTACGCAGATCTGCACCAGATCGAAAGCCAAACCGCAGATCTGAAGAGATACGAACGTCCCACTCAACCGCAGAGCAGATCTGAAGAGGCTATAACGTAGTTACTAATAGTTATAACGTAGCCGCAGCTCGAACCGCAACTATAACGTAGATCTGAAGAATGATCACTGAAGAGAATGATCTATGCCGCAGACGAGAACCGTAGAACCACAGAACCTTTAGAACCGCAAAACGGATCTATGTCGCAGAACCGCAGAACCGATCTATGCCGCAGACGAGAACGATCTATGCCGCAGACCAATAGTTACATGAAAGGAATTGAAAGGAATTGCATATAAGGAATTGAAAGGAATTAAAAAAAGGAATTAAAAAAAACCACAGATCTTCCGCAGACGAGAACCGTAGAACCGCAGAAAACACATTAAAATATAGTAGCTCGAACCGCAACTATAACGTAGATCTGAAGAGTGATCATGCATTGGCCATAAATATCAATTTTGTAAAAAAGATGGATGAGGAAAGTGTAAAAATATTTTTTGAGAAAGATACATGTAGGAAGGTCTGAGGAGCACTAATATTGATGTGGGCACTTCATATTAGAACTCTATACAAGCTTTTGGGTAGCACTATTATTGATGGGTTCAATAGTTTTGTGGCTCGTGAAAGTGGAATATAAAATTTAGTGGTCTCTTAAGAAAAGGCCATGCGATGGAATCAAAGGCTTAGACATATTTGAGAGAAGGCCCTTGAAATACTACATGGAAATGGTATGGTATAAGGTATGTCTAATTTCTCTCTAGATTTCTATTATGTGCACATTATGTGTATGTGAATCAGAATCGGGTGAGTTTCCCCTTTAGTGCTAAAAGGGCAAAAGGGATATTAGAGCTTGTGTACGGTGATGTCTTTGGACCTATTTTAGTTCCATTGTTATCACAAAAAATTGATCATCTAGCCATAATTTAGTCGATGGATCGAAGTAAACCATGTAAGGTCAATTTTACCATAGTAAAATTTATTTCACTATGAGAAATTACTTAATAAACCACATTTGTTAAGTCATTTATAATTAAATCCATGAAGAATAATTAAATAAATCATTATTTATCTAATTATCTTCTAGGAGTAATTAATTAAACCAATTTTTAATTAATATTCCTTGTCACATTTGACCCAATAATGAGAAATAAATAGATAAATCATTAATTATCTTATATTTTTCTAGGAATAATTAATTAATCACGAATTAGTTATTATTCTTTGTCAAGTTTGACCAAATCCCTCAAGAATAATTAAATGAATCATCATTTGTTTATTATTCCTTAACCATAATTCTTGAGATGATAAATAAATCATTTATTTATTTATTATCTAAATAAAAGTTTAAATACTTTTTCCCTCTAACCAAACATAATAAAATATTCCAAATGGTTGTTTCTAGAATGGGGTTAATAATATTTTATTATTGCTCATTATTCGAGGAAAACCTAATATTTTATTATAAATAGAAGGGTTTTCCATTCATTATTCACTTTTGATTATTTTCATTGTCGCACTCATTGTTGTAGCTCTAATTATTATCATTGCTGCACACCATCTTCTTTTTCATTTGAGTTCCCAATGAGCTTAAACATTTTATTTACTTGGTTTTATACATTATAGAGGAGAGAGACTACGAAATCTAAAGATATTTGAGGATAGCCAAGAACCCATCCCATAGAGGGGGACTGGTAACATTATTTGTTCCCTTCAGAGGCATTGTTAGATTAAATATATTCTTTATATATCTGATTTCCCTTGGATTATTAGAGTTATCTGTGTTTGTTTTACTATTCCATTTTGTTGTTTAGCTATGATTATGGCATAGATCAGGGCTTTGGCAGGTTTTATTTCTATCACTTGCCACAGATCTATAATGTTCAACAGCCATATATATTGTTAGGACAATTTGTCATCCACAGTGTCCTTTTTGTACACCTTTGAGGAGAAAACACAATAATAAAATTGGCGAATCCATTGCAATTTTAATTCTGATCCAAAAACCTGGGTGACCTTCAGTTT
Organism: Pinus taeda; assembly: GCA_000404065.3. Lineage (NCBI taxonomy): Eukaryota > Viridiplantae > Streptophyta > Pinopsida > Pinales > Pinaceae > Pinus > Pinus taeda. Next base: position 75,615 of record APFE030968057.1, on the reverse strand, counting down.
TCAACTTAGGGTTTTTCTTTGTTCGATTTCTTAATTTTGTTTACTAGTTTTGTAACCCTAGATCAGTCAAATTTCTAACTTCCGTAAGTTATAAGGTCTTTTATGCAGGTCACAGGAACCAGCCTTGATAGAGACGACAAATTTTTTCGAGACTTGTTGACCGAGAATCAAGGAGCATAAATCATACTTTTATGCCCCAAAAGTGTGATCTGGAGGTCCAGAGCGCACTTTCTGGCCCAAAAAGTGTGATATCCCGGGAATCAGGTCAATACCTAGGATTTTTAGGGTTTATGAGATTTTTTCCCATCTGTTTCTGGGTTTAGTTGAGAGTTGTTTGTTGGGTTGGTTGATCACTGTCCTAGCCCACTCAGGCCTTGATCTACTATGATTTTCTTTTCGAAGTGGAATTTAGCCCCTTAGGGCTTCTAGTATGCTTCAACCTTTATAGGAGGAGTTTAGCTAAGTAAGAAGTATGAGTTTTTGTTGAGCTTTCAGCCATATTTTCCAATTTTTTACCTTCCTATTTTAGATATTCAAATATAGGTTGTTTCCATCCAAAGTTTCATCTTAAACCTTGTTTGGTCATTTTCCTTAGAGTCCCGTTGCTTGCCCTAGGTTTCAAACCCATCTCCCTATCTTTTTGCAGTGATTTTCCCCCTTGTTTTTTTGTTGTTGCTCCACCACTTTCGAGTAGCATAGTGTCATTTGATCCCAGTCACACTGATGCTTATATCCCTTGGCATTTTTCGTGTGTTCTCAGTTGATTTGTCCACTAACCAGCATAACATTTGCAAACCCATTTTGGGTGGTGTTTAGAAAGTTGATTTGTTGTTCATTTTCTTTTTTTAATTTCAATTTATTTCAACAATATTTTTATTTTTCCAAACAAGATATGGGATTCATTAATAAACACACTTGCACACACAAGCACACCTTAAGCAAAGGGCAAATGGTTCACACCACGAAGTGATGAGCCCCAATTTTGGTACAATTTGGGCTCATTTTGGCCTATTTTACTTGCTCAAACCATTCATTTTTATTTGGTTATGCATGCATTTCTTAGTTTATTCATGTTGTTTGTAGGAAGAAGGTTAGACACTTTATCTACGTGACTAATGCATTATGATTCCAAGTTTTGGCATTAAAAAAGGAGCAAGAGACAATGAAAAAGGGGATAAGGAGACAATGAGGTGGCACTGCTGATTTTGTGGAGAGATGTCCACAGTCTTGGGACATTCCTCGTGATTCCCACCAAGAACTCTGAGATCCAATCCATCTCCCCCCCGAGCTCAAGAAGCAGCTAGCTGTCCTACATGAACATCAGTCATAAACTGTTCTACAAGAACAGTAGTTATAACTACCCTACAGGATCCGCAGTTAGACTCTAGTTGGACAGCCGAGCTCCTAAAATCAAGGGCACTTGGTGGATCATCGTTTTTGTATAAATATGAAGGCCTTAGCCTTATATGGGGTTGAAACTCTCGTATTGCTATTGTAATTTTGGAACACAGTTCAGTTTTCGTTCCTTTTTGTAAGCCAATTTGGCATGACATCAGATTATGAATAAAGAAGGCCGTTTGTGATCTAGTTCTGAGTTTTTTTTTTAGGAGACTATAGCTCTCAGGTTAGGGCCCAACCTGAGAGCCATAGATCCCCTCTGCTGTAGTGTTGTTTCCATTTCATTTCCAGCACTTTAAGTTTCGTTTGCACATGCAATTCGAATTAAAGTTTGGTGATTTGGTTTTCTTATGAGTAGGATAGATTTTGCTTATGTTACAGTTGTTTCCACTTACTTAGTGTAGCAGAGGATAGATACCATCAATTGGAGCTCCAGCAAAACGGCTGTTAAGGCTCACTACCATCTCTCTTGAAGATTGGGGTGCAGTCCATAGCTAGCCACCAAAAACACGCATTACTTTACTTGATGATTGCTGCAATCCAGTCACGGTTTTGATTAGATGCTTCCTTGTCATTCACACTTACACACATACTTTCATCACAGCCTCATACATATTTCTCTTCGCGTTTTGGATTGTTGTTCATTGAATTCATGGCATAAGTAATTTCGGTTGATGCATTTTCGGTTTGGTGACAATCATAATCATTTGTTTCATTTACACTCCTCTCTCTCTCGTTCCATTACCATCTCTTCCATCTTGATCACGCATGCAAACATATCTCCTCGACCTTCACTTCGTTCTATCTTCTCCCAAAGTCTTCCACTCCTCACGTAACTTCATCTCCTAACCTTTCATTGACATAACCCTTTACCTTCAACATACTCCCTACACCCATTTCCCATCTCATTCCTCCACTTCTGAGCCATCACCAGCCTTATCCCTACCTCACATATCTCTCCCTACCATTCCATCACTTCTCCATCGCTTCAAACCTCCACGGTAGGTCATCCTGTAGCAGTTTAGAGACATCCTGTAGAAACCTCTGAGTATCCTGTAGGATCCCCTGCAGCATCCTGTAGGAGGCCATTCACTCAGTTGCTGAGCTTCTGAATGTGGAAAACCTCTGTGGATGGATGTTAAGGGTCCATAGGGACCTCACCTAGCCTCCTCAACCTGTCCCACGCTTTCCTTCCTTCTCCATCCCATCTGCACAACCAAACCCCGATTAGCACACAATCACAATCATCCCATTCACTTAAAGGAAAAATACAAAAACATGTCTTTTATGATGCAAGCAGTTTAGATCCATGCATTCCCACTTATTAGAGATAGTAGCAGCATTGGTAGAAGTTTCATTCACATTCTTTGCATTATAGAAGTTAGACTAGTCAAATTAGGGTTTCCTAGGTTTACATGCTTTGATTTGCTTTCAGTTCATTTTTGTCAAGTAGATTAGTCTTCTTTGAGCTAGCTTCCATCCATCATTGATAGAGCTTCTTCTGTGAGCCCATAGAAGTTGGCTTGAGCCCTAGCAGACTTGTGCCAGCTGACCAAGTGACAGCTGCGACAAGAGCTAGTACTTGTGCATACGACACCGTCGCTTCCAAGTTTGTATGAATTACCGGGTTGATAAAATGAGAGACAGGAAGCCCCAAGAGTTGTAGCATTATTGCTACAATACTGGAGCTCACCAATAAGCCAAGACTTAACTTAATTAATTTATCTCCCCACACAGAGACAAAAACATCTTGTTGAGCTCCCTTCACCATTTCCATGTCACTTGTGTCTTACCACCATTGTGCCACCAAGGTGTTTGTCACAGAGACTCTTAGGCCTTCATCCCCAGTTTTTGCTTAGGCATATTTCTCCTCCTCGTAGGGTTTGAGTTCATAGTCCCCCGAGTCCCCATACTGACTCCTCTTCTGGTTCATTTGATTCTGAGCCTCCTTCACTACATATAGTCATCATCTTAGGACCCACAACCTGGTGTTGGCTCTGGTTCTATTAGTAGTCACATCTAACGGAACCACTACAAGAACTATTCTAGTAGCTCCAATGCTACCTTTCACGGTTGGGTTAAGCCTACCAAATTTTAGCTAGTTAATTAATGACCCTATACACCACGATGTTGGTTGGCCATCTATGCCGACTAAGCTTCCCTCCAACATTCCCAAGTTTGAGGGTAATTCTAGAGAGGAACCCACCAAACATGTTTTCTCCTTCCATATGTGGTATTCATCCAATTCCATCACCAACGACTCCATTCATCTTCGGTTGTTCCAACACATGCTCACTGGAGATGCTGCAAAGTGCTATGTTAACCATCCCACTACCTCTCATTCTACTTTCGTGATGCTTTCTAAAGTTTTTTTTTCATATTTTCAGTTACCTCTTTGATACAACACTGGTACGGAGCTCTTGATCGCATTTCGTCAATCCTCTGCCACCTGTCTTTCCAATCATGTCTAGGAATGGCATCAAAGGAGGAGCATGTGTCTTGCTCCACCCTTCAAAGATCATGTATACCTCAATTGGTTCCTTAGGACTCTTTTAGCACCTATTTCCAAAGATGTCCCATCTCATTTTCCTCAAACAGAGGAAGAGGCTCTCCAAACTGCTCTGAGATATGAATTGATTTATGCTCATTTCGGTTCTATCTATACTGTTATAGCAGACCTCCCCCGTCTTGGTGGTGCCAATGCACTGAGGGCATCTCATGCCACCGATGATATCATTGGATATATTTCACATCCTTCACCATATACCTAGTCGAGTTATGGCTATTCGCAGGCAGGCACCAGTTCTTCTATTGCTTATGCCCCTCTTGCCACAACCTGTATTCAAGACAAAGAACCTCTCACACATTTACCCAACCCCTAGCAACCACTGTCCCCTCAGGGTCAGGTGTTTGTACAATAGAGTGTGACCAATCCCCAAAATTCAAAGAAACAAATAAGGGGAAACGTAGCAAGGGTATCTAGGGTAACCAAGGTAATCAACCTAATGAACCCCAAGGGAACCAGCGTAACACCAACAATTGGAAATATGGTGACCAGCCCAAGTAGAACAAGGTTATTCGTACGAAGAAGTCTTGTGCATGTTGTGGTGTACATGGCCATTATACTCATGAGTGTCCCCTCTTACCCCAGATGTGCGAAATGTGGGAAGCCCAAGCAACTTCTAGAGGTCAACTACCCATACAAAAACTACCTCAGAATTATGCACAATCTCAAGTGGCCGTGCTCATAAATCCTTTCCCTCAACAAGGATTTGTTGCTGCTCAAACTCATCTAGGTCAAGCAGCTCACCTTCCTCAACCTTCTGGTCCTGGTGACTACCAACTCCTTATTGATGAATTCTAACGAGGTCAATACCTCTAATGTCAACCTACAAACTTGGTCGCGTCAATATGAAAAACCATCGACTTTGTCCACAACTAAGTCCCAAACAAAATCGTCTACTGATCTTCTTATGACACCAAATGGTCTACTACAAATCCCTCAACTTAAAGTTGAGTCAGTTCCTAAGATCCCCAAGGGACCATTATGTAGTAATGCAACTTCTAACCAAGCTGCCCATACGTATAATATAGTAGATGACTTGGCACAATCACCTACTGCCATGTTGACTCTAGAAGTCCTCCAGTCATGCCTATCTCAAAAGAAATATCTACTAACTACTTTGGGCTCACTAGATTCTTCAGATGATCATTTGATTGTCTTGTTGATACATCATAACATCCTCCATTACCTCCATCCATTAGTTTCTAGATACTACTCTGAGTCTATAATGCCATCATCTCATGATGCATTATTGAAAAAGATTCATCTACCTCCATGATGTTCGATGTTGTTTGGAAGCAACTCAAGTCACCTGAACTATCCCCATCCACCATCACTTTGTGTGCTTGGGATGGTCACTCCTTTGAGCCTCTCGACATATATTACAATTGTGTAGTGACTCTTACAGGAAAGACTGTTCATGTAGACATCGAGGTTATTGATTCCCCTCTATATTACAACATTCTCTTGGTCATAGTTATACTTATGCCATGTCAACCATCACATCTGCAATTTTCCATAATACGTGTTTCCCCCATGAAGGGAAGATCGTCACTATCGATCAGTTGACATACTGCAAACCATCATCCTTGACCTCCCCTAAGTCCATTATCTCATTGATGTCCAAAAAGTAATCTCCTACCCCTCTCATTGTTGTTTCACCCAGAGTCTACAAAGATTCCTCATTATTAGGTGCTTTCCCCAGTCCTCCCCCTCCTATCTCTACGCCTAGCTCTTTGAGTGTTTACATGTTACAAGTGTCATGCGCTGCTCACAAGCAGTCTGGTACATTTGATCAATATCCAAATCCTCATCACCCTATTGTTACCATCTTAGCCAAGCCCTCTAGATCCATCCCCTTGGGCCTCCTCCATTTATGTGTGCCTCTCCTTTTTTCCCACCAGGAACTGTTCCTCCAGGTCTTAACCATCTAGGAGCTTTTCCACTGGGACATTTCCTTGTAGGAAAAATACCTTTCTTTTTTCCTCCTCTGGGAATATTTTCTGTCCCTTTCATGGCTTCATTGGTCCTCCCTAATATGACTTTTGGGATCCTAGTGTGGTACATAGATCCCCCTGCGAACACTCTGCCTAGTCAGCTAATACCGTATCATGTTTTGACCCTAGTTCAACCAGTCCCTATGACCCCTGTCACTATTCCAATTCCACCACAACCTCAACAGGAACCTACTCCTATTGTGAAAGAATCTAGATAGGGAGGCAAAACCAAGAATAAGGAAAAGTCCCCTCAAGCACCTCTAGCTCCCAAAGTTCCAAAGATGACACCTCTATGCGCTATGTGTGAGGTTGTTGGGCATGTCACCAATAATTTTCCTCAGCTTCCTCATCTCAAACCTTTGGTCCAAGAAGAATTCCCTAAGTCAAATATCCCTGAGGTCCAAATTACCTTACCAAGTGTTAGCTTGAGGGGGCCTGACCCAGGTTCAATGTTAGTTAGCTAAACAAATCCCTATAATACTGTCCCTTTTAGCATTAGCCTATGAAGGGCGAACTAAAGTCTCACTCGAAGCAGTATGGGGGGATGCTGGAACTAAGTTTCTGCACCCTCAGATGGTCGTGATGTTGTTTATTCCCTTTATTCCTGCCTTCGCACAGGTCACTTTGCTCTAGGGCTTGCTAGACAAGCCCTCTATTCTATCCGTCAATACCTCTGTGAAAGGGTACAACTGACCATCGCATAACCCTAACCCTTGATATAGACAATTTTGCACTGCTAAGATAACGTATCGAGAAGATTCCTAAACTAGTCCAAGAGTCTTACTTATCTTAATAGTTACTCACAGTTAGCACTGCGTAAATAGATATTCTTATATGCGTTCAGTTATCCAATATAATCATACACATTTGCGCATCACATAAGAATTATAAAGGAAATTCATACATAAAATGATAAGATGAATTAATCGGAACAAAGACATAGAAATTGTAGAATACTTCTCTTTAGTAATCTCTTCCAAGTGATTCTAGACTCTATCCACCCTACGCACACATCTACAGGGGTCTGCACACTCAGCTGCAAACTTCTACCCTGGGCCTTTGTGCACTCAGTTGCAGAGCCTCTACCTATGCTATGACCCAAAACATAGACTTTTGGCGTAGAGCTACTCTCTCTTACCTCCTTGATTCTTCTCCTTTATTTTTTCCAAAACTACTTAGAGCTTGGCTCTTTTTATGCAATCACATGGTTCACAGACCATGGGTAGATCTCTTATAGCCGACTTTACATTACAAAACTAAGGCAGACTACCCTTTATGACACATGACACCTTTGTGCTTCACGACCACAAAATGCAGAGACTTTACAATCTTATTACAAAATTTGACTCAAACATGGGCTTTTAGCCCCAAAACTGTCCTTGGTGGATCCCACTCCCAACAGGCCCCCAACAAAAACATCGTGACTCACCCTCAAGTCACTCGGTAGGTGCAGAGATCTTTGCGCGAAGCCCTTCCAACTCGACCTGTATGACCATACCTCAATTGTGCATTGAGCTGCCGCCTGCTTCGTGTATTCCACTATCTGCTCAGTCACTGCTCCTGCGTTGTCAGCCTGAAGCTTTTGTTGCGTTGCTTGTAGAGTTTCAAGCTTTCCTTCGATATTTCCTATGACTGTGTAAGCCTCCTCTAGCTAGGGCTTTAGTCTCACCTTCAACATTGCTTCCTTGTGTAGTGATGTGTCCACCTACTCCTTCAGCTGCTTGGCCTTCTGCAGCTTGGCTAGTCTCTGTGCCAACGTGATGGTCCACACTGTTACCTTAACCTCATCGTAGCATTGTTGTAGCTTGTGCGCTACCATCTCTAGCCTCTGTATAGTGGGGTCCTCCTGCAAGATTTTCAGGACCTCAAATGATTTCTCAAACAACTGCGTGCAGTCTGCTACTACACTATCCATCACCGCTACTACTTCTATGACAGCGGTCGCTCATTGTTCCTTCACTTTTGGTAGAGTTGAAGGCTGGGCTCTCAACTGTAGCTCTGTAATTTGTAGGTTCAACTCCAATTGAACCCACGATTTTTCCCTGGGAAGCACAGCGCCTGCTACACTGCTGTGAACCTTGTGACACTTCCTTGCTTCGCACCATCCTCCAATCATGCAGCTCCCCAACTCGGGCAGCGTATTTTATAGTCCCGCACATCCTTTTAGCTTCCTGGAGTGCTAAGACTACACTACCTTCATTTATTCACATGGGTAGACCGCTGGTGTATGGCTTCAAGCCAATTCCATTCACCTTTCCTAGGAAGGGTTCTCCATTTAATTTGACCAGTTGTACTGGTCCTCCATCGGTAATTTCCTTAATGACATAGGGCTCAAACTAGTGAATTCTGAATTTTCCTAGAAATCTATCAAACTTATTGTCATATGGAAAAACCAAGTCATTTAACTTAAAAGTGCGCAACTTAATATGTCAATCATGCCATGCCTTTTCACACTGCTTTTGGACTTGTTGGTGAAATCCAACTAGAAATATTTCTTCCTCCAGTTCATCCAGCTATGTGAGCCTCTCCAGTAGGGCTCCATAATCCGTCATACCTATGAGCACTACTATGCGCATACTAGGCACAATATATTCCATAGTCATTACCACTGCAACCCCATAGATGAACCGAAAGGGGGTCTATCCAGTCAACCTTTTGAATGTCGTTCGATAAGCCCATAATACTACAGGTATGTGTAAGTCCCAGTCACTTCGTCGAGCATTGAAAACCTTGGTCACCATGGTTTCGAGAAATTTTTTGAATGCCTCCACTGTCCCATTAGCCTATGGGTGATAAGGTGTGCTCTTTTGGTGGTATACCTAAAATTCCTTCGTTAGTGCACTGATCGTCTCATTCAGGAAGTGCGTACCATGATCAATCATCAAGATCTTTAGACAGCCAAATCACATTAGTACATGCACAAAGAGGAATTTTGTAGTGGTTGTGCCTATGCAATCCTTCACAGGTTGTGCCTCCACCCAATGAGTCAAATACTTTGTTGCAGTGATAATGTACCTTGCTCCCGTCTTTCCTTGGGGTTGAGTGGGTCCCAGAAAATCTATCGCCCACTTCTCAAAGGGTTGGAATGTCATCTGTGTATTCAAAGGCATCTAATCCCTCTACGATGGCCTACCAATCCTTTGACACACATCAGACGCCTTGCAATACGTTTTTTCGTCCTGATGGAGGTTTGGCCACCATAACCTTGTGTGTAGAATCTTTTTCACAGTTTCTCTTCCTGCATAATGTCCTCCCGCGGCACCCCCATGAGTGTGCACAAGGATGCTGCTTCTTTCGAACTCAGGTACATACCATTGCAATATCTCATTAGACCCCATCTTATATAGATGCCCAACAATGACAAAGAAATCTCTCGTGCACACCACTAATTCCTTCTTTTGCTAGACAGTGTATCCTTCCGGAGCAGTTCCTGTCATGAGGAAGTGTATTATATCCTCAAAATGACCATTCGTTATGCGTACTACAAATAGTTGTGCATCAAGCTATCCCTCCTCCAAATTAGTGGGCTATTCCCCTGTTTCGATGTGCAACAGATGGTCTAGTCCCATGTTCAGTCATCGAAGCTTCACAATAAATTCAAAACCATATTACTGGAACAAAAAGAGATACCTGTAGATTCACCCCCCCAACACAGGCTTATTGACCAGGTAGTTCAGCGTGGAGTGATCCTTCCCATCATACTTGTCTCTCATTCACATCTTAGTCTTCCCAAATCATGTTCTCATCATCCTCCTACATTTGCACCAATTATCAAAGCTTCCCTTGTGCATACCCCACCATCTTGTGGGCATAGTGCACAGTGCCCAGTCCAACGCCTGGAAGTGCTGATTTTCTGGTACCTCCCTTTCAAATGCCTCCAGAAAGATATCTACCTCATTCAAGCCATCATATGTTAGCAGATTTCTTACCTCTGAGGACACATAGCATAATGATTGGGTCATCATGTTGCAATTCAGCGTAGTCACTTCATGTAACTAATTCTGCCAGCGTTCTAACTCTTCATGGGAGTCTGAAGTACAGGAACTCTCACGATCCCATGTAATTCATCCATCCATGGTGGGATTCACCCAATCTTGATCTCACATCGTTATATTATAGATACAGTCCAAATCGTCATCACTCTCATAATTTCAGACTAGTTCAATATAGTGTGATCCTTCAATAGGATCTAGGGGTATTATTACGCGTAGTGACTTCTTCTCAAAGATCATCTTCTACTTCTTTAGGTTGATTAACCCATTCATATTAGTAGCCCAATCGATTCCTAGGAGTGTGGGATAGGGATTGTTTTCATCTACTATCTCTATTACTTCAAAGTCATCTAGTGTGCTCTCACCTTCAATATCCACAGTCAATCGCTGCAACCATCCCATGGGGATGATCTTCTCTTGATCTCCCATCCTTAGCTGAATCAGAGACCATTGCAGTGTGGGTCTCCCCATCCATTCCCAAGTCTTCTTTGGTAGGACATTTGCATCTGACCCCAAGTCCAAAATAACCTGATCCATTTCATACTCTCCTACATGTGCGGTCAATCTCATCTCCCGTCCCATTCTTGTCTTATGCTAGCCAATCTTTCGTACCATGCATAGTTCACCCTACATGTTTCTAGTGCATCTATTGACGATTTCTTCTAACCCCTTCATAGCCTTACTATCATGCAGTAACATCATCCAGGTCTCCAAGAAGTTTGTTAGCATAGAAGGGTCCATCTCCTAATCAGGATTATCCTTGCCTCCTGAGGTGGAGGCTACAACGAAGCTCTTCTTAGCTTCCATGAAGGTTTCATGTGCGCGCTCCAAATCAAACTCAACCTCCTTCATCGGAGCTTTGTGAATGCATGTACTGTCTTCTTGCTACTTCCCCTTGTCATCTCCTGTCACGATTCCACTTCTGAGCACTATGTTTACATTTGGATCCTCTTTGCATGGCTTAGACCTCATCATCTGCAAGTTCTGAGTCAGCAGAGGTGGTTGTACCCCCTTTTCATGTATCCTTGCTATCAGTGTAGGTAATAGTGTCCTCATCCTCTGCAATTGTAGCTGATCAACCATCCTCGACCTCAGCCAGGTCCTCCTCCGCCTCGTCCTTGTTTGTGCCCCTGAAATCCTATCTGTGCCATCCTTGCGCTCTGGTTAGGGGATCGCGTTTCTGCCTGAACCATATAGGCGGGAGTTATATCCATCATCAATTCCTAACTTCTGCAATTACGCTCATCATGCCCTACCGACCTACAAAAGTTGTAGAACAGCTGTTGTGGTGTCTGTACAAACTTCTGTAGCAAATGGCAGTTATCTGTGGCATGTTTTCCTATTACCTGAGATATAGTGCACCAAAATGCGGGCCCTGCGCTTGGTCCCACTTGAGCTTCTAACCTCAAGGCCATCGGTCCTCCTCCTGTAATGTAGTTCGCAAAGACCAGGCACTGGTCCTTGCCATGCCCCTGGCTCTTGAATTTCAAGCACCATACCCCCTCATGCACCTCTAGTCGAACCGTCCTATCCTGCTTCAAGTTTTGCACCTCAAGGCAAAGATTTTTCAATTGTGCATGGATCTACTGAAACCCTAGATTTGGATCTTGCATCGGTGTTTCATGCAACCTCATTACAATCTCCGAGGCCTCTGCTTGAGTTGTTATCTTCTGCTACGACAACACAACCCTTACGTGTGGCAAGAGCTAAGCTACAAACCACTCGTGATGTTGTTTGTCCATTAGGTTCATGTTAGCTTCGAAAATTGTACACTTCAGCCTTTGATCAAGTTCCCAAGGTGTCTCACCTAGTTACATTGTGATTTCTTTGAACCCCACAATAGACTGTGCTTCAGAGTTATGCCTACTGAATTCTTTATTTAGTGTCGTTTGGATGTCTGCCACTCCAACATTCGAGTAATCATTAACATACTTGATATACCAGGTTAGCACGCGATCTTACAAAGAACTAACCAACATTGCCTTCTTCCTGTTGTCATATGTAACGCCTTGAGCTTCCCATACAACTTTTACAATGAACCAGAATTGGTTTGGGTCCTCATTCCCCAAGCCTTTAAGCAAGGCCAGCTTCACTAAATTTTCCATACTGAACTGCAGTGGAGGTGGAGGTGGTACGGGTGAAGTCAAAGGTGATGGTGGTGAAGTTGGAGGTAGTGTGGGTGGAGGTGGTATTCATTGGAATCCTTTCCTTATTAATTGAATAGCACTTCGTGGAGAAACCTATGCTATTCCCTCTTCATCACCTCGTGGAGGTGAAATCAACGGACTATATTTAGGACCCTTTTTCCTTCATTCATGTAAGTTTTTCTGCTTCATGTAGCCCCAAACATCAAGGTAGTTGCATAACCCATTTTTCGTACAATAAAATTTTAATCTAGGTATTCAAAGATTTCATGTACTTACCTCGCTATCCTTTGAAAAAGTGCCACTCTGCCTTGCTGTAGCTGACTGAGGTGTTGACCGTGAACTCAGTCACAAACCATCCTATGACGCGATCAATCCAATGATCGACAATGCGAGCAATATTGTCCTCAGATGCTTCCAATTTCTGTACTAGCTCTGGGGTCCAAACAATAGGACCGTCATGTTTCCACCTTCCTTGCCTATATGCTAGCTTTGTGATCCACTCGTATAGCTCAACTAGAAAGGGACAGAAAAATATCTCATGGATCCCTGTATATAGGTATTTTTCCAACCATTGTTTCTTTGTTAGTCGCAGGTTTATGTTCTCCTGCACCGCGAATTCGTGGATCTTCCTATCCAACCAATGTCTGATCTCCTTCTTATTTGGATTCCAATGATACAACATCACACATCTCTTATGTAGATTATAGTCTCGGCAATAGAACCATTTTTTGGCTTGAGGGGGTCTGACCCAAGTTCAGTGTTTGTTAGCCAAACAAATCCCTACACTACTGGCCCTTTTGGCATTAGCCTGCAGAGCGTAGACCAAAGTCTCACCTGAAGTAGTATGGGGGGATGCTGGAACCAAGTTTCCGCACCCTAAGATTGTCATGATGTCGTTTATTCCCTTTATTCATGTCTTCTTGCAGGTCACTTCACTCTAGGGCTTGCTAGACAAGCCCTCTATTCTATCCTTCAAGACCTCCGCGAATGGGTACACCTGACCTTCGCGCAGCCCTAACCCTTGATGTAGAAACTCTCGTGTTGCTAAGACAACATATCGAGCAGATTCCTAAACTAGTCCAAGCATCTTACTTATCTTAATAGTTATTCACAGTTATCACCACATAAATAGATATTCTTATATGTGTTCAATTATCCAATATAATCATACACATTCCCACATCACATAAGCATTATAGAGGAAATTCATAAATAAAATGATAAGATGCATTAATCGAAACAAAGACAAAGAAATTGCAGAATGCTTCTCTTTATTAATCTCTTCCAAGTGATTATAGACTCTATCCACCCCGCACACACAACTGTAGGGGTCTACACACTCAGTTGCAGACTTCTACCCTAGGCCTCTACGCACTTAGCTGTAGATCTTCTACCTATGCTACGACCCAAAACTTAGTCTTCTATCTCAAAGCTACTCTCTCTTACCTCCTTGATTCTTCTCCTTTATTTTTCCCAAAACTACTTAGAGCTTAGCTATTTTTATGTAATCCCATGGTTCGTGGACCATGGGTAGATCTCTTACCGCCGACTTTACTTTACAAAACTAAGGGAAGACTACCCTTTATGACACATGACACCTTCCTGCTCCATGACCACAAAATGCAGAGACTTTACAATATTATTACAAAATTTGACTCAAACATGGGCTTTTAGCCCCAAAACTATCCTTGGGCGATCCCGCTCCCAACACCAGGACCAACCAAGAAACTCAAAACATTGTGCACAAATCACCCTTATGCCTTGTGCGATCATTATGGTCACTATTCCCATTGTTTCCCTCGTCTCAATGAATTTTGTGATTTCCTTCAAGTGCTTTGCGAATATAAGACCACTGGTAATGGATCATCTACCCCTCTACCTGTGGATTCTGGTACCCCAAGTGTACTAGAACAAGGGGAGTTTGGTCCTACCATCGTGACCCCTCCACCTGATGTTGACATGATGGATCCCATAGTCCATATCCTTTACCTGTCATCATCCTTGAGTTCCTTGTAGGAAAATCTCTTTGAGGTTTCTGCGTGTGCTTCTATTGAACATCCTTTGACGGAAGGCCAGGTCTTAACATCGGTGGATCTTCCATCTATTAGCTCATTGTCTACCATTTCAGATGATGCGTATGTGAACCTTCTTTCTTAGGATGATGCACTAGGTACCCTCGCCACATCATGTAGTCAATCTTCCTCTGGTGTTCCCATCTTCCATTCCAATGAGGAAATCATAGAAACCATGTCTACCCTTGATTACCCTTGAGATGCTATGCACCATCATGCATACTTATTTTGAATGATTTCATGCCACGTTGGGATGAGATGCTTGAATCCATTTTTTGAACATTCGGAACACAATGGCACTCCACAAACTCCTCCAGCTAGGGGGCATCATTCCCACCTTTTCATACTAGATTAGTCCCCTCCATCACATATGCTTGTGGGAAGTATCCCATGCTTGGGGCCATGATGGTTTTCCCTTGGCCATCTTCTCAATTGATTCACATAAGTCTCATCCTAGATCCCACTGGATCTAGCTATGGCCAATTATCCTCCCATTCCTTGGATAGTTTGTCCTACTAGCGTCTCCGGCAAGCCATATTCACATTGCATATCGTAGATGTTTGACAACATATCTTCAAATATTCTACTATATGTCCACATAGTCCCCATGTTTGACTAAGTGGGTGAGAGTGCTTCTACACCTCCTCTAATAGTTCATTCTCGTTTTCCTCTTCCCTTAATTCTTCACGAGGAACCATCATTCCAAGAAGCGTTAAGGCCATCATTAGACAAGTAAGGCCACCTGCCTGAAAGTTGTAGATACATATTCTGATGGTAAGTTCTTCCACTATGATCTCCAAAATATTTAGGGCCTTTTCCTCCTCCCCAAATTCACCCAATCTCAATTAGCAAATGAATTAAATTGGAGGGAAAAAACACTTTTCTAGGAAAACCCACAGTTGTTCTGTTGACCATTCCGACCAAACCGTAGCTCATTTTGCCAAACTATCAGCACCGTTGGAAAGCTCTCATCAAGTACTATAATGTTTCTTTCTTAGTTTTTGATGATTTGACACTTCCCCAAGAAGCCATTTTTCCAAGAAGGGTCACTTCATCACTTCTTGAAATTGAATTTCTTCATATGCGACGCTTGTACCTTGGGGACCACCTCCCCTTAATTCGTTTCGTCTCACATGTCAAGTTTCATCAAGAGTAACTATCATTTTCTCATGTCTTCATGGTCCCCACTGGGCCTATTTTGAGTGGCAGCTTCATCGAGTCATCCTTGTTCAGAGCATCCATGATGAGTCACCTTTACGTCGTCTGTTTCATATCCGATTATATCATGTCACAGTATTCCATCCATCTTTTCGCACTATTCATCCTATGTTTCCCACTTTGGCCTATAGTCATACTATCCAGCATCCCCCCTGAATCGAGTTAGTCGCAGCCAGGTCAACCATGCACTTTATGCTCTGACAAGGGAAGTTGTATGTTTGTCCCCAGTACCATTTTCCCCATTTTCGTTGGTATCATTCCATTAGTCACATTACTATTTTCCCTTGTGCCTTAGATGAGGATCCTCATTGCCTCACCTATGGCAGGCTCTATTCTATCGACATCAGCACATGTATTTTAGAAGAATGGCTTGGAGGGTGGTGTACCTTGCTTCTGAATCCCACTCTTGTTCGGTGCCTGGGATCAAGCAAAGGGAATCATCATTTCCTTTTGAATTTGTTGTTTCATGCTCGTGATTCACACACTTGATGGTCAAGTGATGCAGTAGATTGTACCAGTGATTCCTGGTTGTGTGTGAGATGTTTCATACCTCATGAGGGGGTGGCCATTCATGTGGCCCCCAACATGCCCGAATGCCTTCCTATTATGTTATATCCTCAGATGCAGTTCCACAGATTTGATAGGTCTAGTTCCTGCCACTTGTAGCGCTCATGACATGCATGTCTCCTTTAGATGATTAATTCAGTTTTGTAGAGCCCTTCCACATTCAACAGGGCTTCTTTGGTTGTTCTACCCTCCTAGCCACCCATTTTTTGAGGGAAGGGCCATGATATGTCATGTACTCAAATGTTATTGTATTCAGTCATGGCTCATGTTTTATCTAGGCGCATTATGTATATGGGGCACATTGTATTATTTTTTGGCTCAGTTATGGCAACATATCATGTACCATTCAACATGTATTTTATTACTCAGTTTCATGTTTTTAGGCACATCATTATTTTTGTACTAAGTTATCTCAACGGATATAGGTATGCCTCCCCCACCTCACTGAGATCCGGTACCACAACATAAAGGAGACTTGCATTGGTCTCCACCCCTCTATCCCTATCATCTTTCGCTTCAGCTCCTTTGGTCTCTCTCTCTCTCTCTCTCTCTCTCTCTCTCTCTCTCTCTCTTTGACTCCACTTCATTTTCTAGTGATTGTGTCCTTACAATGTACTTAGGTAATATGTTTTTCTCCTAAGACTCGTACGTTGGGGGAAATCTGTTATCACAAAAAATTGATCATCTAGCCATAATTTACTAGATGGATCAAAGTACACCATGTACTTGGCTAGTTTTACCATAGTAAAATTGCTCTCACTGTGAGAAATTACTTAATAAACCACATTTGTTAAGTCATTTATTGTTAAACCCACGAAGAATAATTAAATAAATCACTATTTATTTAATTATCTTCTAGGAATAATTAATTAAACCATTGTTTAATTAATATTCCTTGTCACATTTGACCTAGCTATGAGAAATAAATAGAAAAATCATTAATTATCTTATTTTCCTCTAGGAATAATTAATAATCACTAATTAGTTATTATTCCTTCTCAAGTTTGACCAAATCCCGGAATAATTAAATAAATCATTATTTGTTTATTATTCCTTAACCATATTTCTTGAGATGATAAATAAATCATTTTTTATTTACTATTTCTAAATAAAAGTTTAAATACTTTTTCCCTCTAACCAAATATAATAAAATATTCCAAAAGGTTATTTATAGAATGGGGTTAATAATATTTATTATTGCTCATTATTCAAGGAAAACCTAATATTTTGTTATAAATAGAAGGGTTTTCCATTCATTATTCACTTTTGATTATTTTCATTGTTGCACTCATTATTGTAGCTCTCATTATTATCATCGTCGCACACCATATTCTTCTTCATTTGAGTTCTCGTTGAGCTCAAACATTTTATTTGTTGGGTTTTATACATTATAGAGGAGAGAGGCTCTACAAACGCTAAAGACATTTGAGGATAGCCAAGAACCCATCCCATACAGGGGGATTGGTAACATTATTTGTTGCCTTCACAGGTGTTGTTTAATTAAAATATATTTTTTATATATTTGGTTTCCATTGGATTATTGGAGTTAGTTGTGTTTGTTTTGTTACTCCATTTTTCTGTTTAACTATGGTTGTGGCATAAATCATGGATTTGACAGGTTTTGTTTCTATCATTTCCTATAGATCTACAATGTTTAGCATTCATTTATATTGTTAGGACCGTTTTTCATCCATAGTCTAAAGTGTTTCCTTTCCATACACGATCGAGGAGAAAACACAATAACATCCATCAGTAGGTAAGTCTGTGTACTATGTCTCATTTATAGAAAACTTCTCAAGGAATACATGGATATATTTCCTCAGGAGAAATCTAAAGTCTTTGACAAGTTTAAATAATTTAAGGCTCTGGTGGGAAATCAAACAAAGAAGAATATCAAGGTGCAAAGGACATATAATGGTGGAGAGTTCTGTAAGAAGGAATTTGAAGAGTTTTGTGATAAGTGTGCATAACATGGTAGAAGAATACTCCATACACACTTCAACAAAATAGAGTTGCAGAAAGAATAAATAGGATGTTGATGAAAAAGTCAAGAAACATGTTCAGTGGTGCTGGTTTAGGATTGGAATTTTGGGCAAATGGACATTGGATGTTATTTGGTTAACAAATCACCTTCATTAGTGTTGGAGGATAAGACTCTTCATGAGGTATGGACTAGCAAGAAACCCTCTTTTTCACATATGAGGGTATTTGGAGGTGATTCATATGTACATGTTCCAAAGGATAAAAGAACCAAGTTGGATAGTAAATCTGAAAGGTGCATATTTATTAGGTATAAGGATGGTTTAAAAGGTCATAAGTTTTGGAACCCGTAAACAAAGAAGGTTGTGTAAATTTGAGATGTGGTGTTTAGAGAGGTAAAATATGTTATTAAACATTAATTCCTACCAAAGGAGCCTGATGTTAGCTTGATGACCTAGGTTCAACGTTAGTCAGCCAAGAAAATCCTACACTACTGGCCCTTTTGGCATCAGTCCGCAAAGCATGGACCAAAGTCTCACCCGAAGTAGTATTGGAGGATGCAAGAACCAAGCTTCTGCACCATGAGATGGTTGTGATTTTTGTTTTATACCTTAATCCTTCCTTTGCACAGATCGATAAGCCTTTAGGGCTTACTTATGTACGTTCTCTTCCGTCTCTCAAAACCCTCCGTGAAGATACATGATCGTCCTTTGCACAACCCTACATGATGATTTAGACACTTACGTTCCTCTATGAGTATGTTACTGTATAGGTTCCCGAATTATCTTGTGTTCACCAAATTTATCATGCAGTTAAGATTATCTTTGCATAGACATATATCATTATCTGCGTTCATATAACACATAGAAACATACACATTCGCACCTCAAAATAGCATTATAACATAAACCCAGAACTTAACATAACATAATCACATGCAATCAATAGAGGAAAAATACATAGTGATTTCATAATATTGCTCTTTATTGATTATTTGGATTCTCAATACAAACTCTATCTACCCTGCGCACAAAGCTACAGTGGTCTGCACACTCAGCTGCAGACTTCTACCCTAGGCCTCTGTGCACTTAGCTACAAAGCCTCTTCCTACACTAAGAGCTTTGCTCTTACCTCTTTACAGACTCACCCAAAACACTTCTTCTTCTCTTACTTCCTCCTTGGACTCCTCTAAGACCTCCTTTTTATATAATCCCTTGGTCCACAGACTAAGGGCAGATCTCTAAAACTGACACAACCTATCAAGACTAAGGGTAGAAAACCCTTTTTGGCTTTAGATATCTTCGCACTCTGTGACCACAAAATGTGAAGACTTTACATTTATTTATACAAACTTCAGGCTTTCTACCCCAAAAATTGGGTTTTTAACCCCAAAATTTACCCCCAGGGGACCCGTTCCCAGCAGGTCATCAACACAAATACAGTGACTCGCCCTCATGTCACTCCGTTGGCATGGAGATCTTATCGCGATGACCTCCTAGCTTGACTTGGACAACTGCTACCTTAGTGGTGCACTGTGTTTTTGCTTGCTTTATGTTCTTGACCAACTGCTCTGCCGCTGGCCTTGCACTGTCTGACTTAATCTTCTGTTGAGACTCCTACAGACTAGCAAGCTTCCCTTCAATAGTGGTCATGATCAAGTAGGCCTTTTCCAACCAAGGCTTTAAGCGAGCCTTCAACATGAATTGTGCTGAGCTACATCTATCTGCTCTTTCAATGCCTTCGCTTCCTGTAGCTTAGCTAACCTCTACGTGATGGCGACAGTGCACATTGTCACTTTGAATTCATCGTAGCGCTACTGCAGCTATTGTGATTTTGTTTCCAGCCATTGTACAACAGGATATTCTTGCAGGGAGATGACTACCTCAAGCGACTACTCAAAGAGCATGGTACAATCCTTCACTGTGCTCTCGACTGTTGCTACTTTGTCTTTCATAGCAGTCTTGCACTTCTCTCTGATCTCTGGCAGAGTCGAAGGCTGAGCCTTCCACTGCAACTCTACAGTTTTGAGGTTTAGCTCTAGTTGAACCTTTGCCAATTCAGTTCATGCATCACACACTCCAGTAGCGAGCTTTCAAACCCTCACATCTATCGGCTTAGCATCAGGAATGCCCAACTCTCGGATAGTCCTACATGCCTCAGCCATGACTGTGACAATGCGTTGGTTCTTGTATGCAATGTCTTTGACAAGGTTAAGGGCATAGTCTCTCAATATGGTTAGGTGTTGTTGGCCTTCTGTTCGATGATTACCTATAATGCATGCTATTCATGGGCTTGAAGTTCCGTGATCACGTTGTCCTGCAAAAGGTGAAGCACCTCATTAGGAAGCGCGGCAAGGTTGAGTCCAACTCTCTTGAGTGCGCTAATAGTGGGTCTGTCAACTTCAATCTCTGTTGTCAGTGCTCCATTCTACAACACTATTTCCCAGGGATCCCTTTCATGCAGCATCCCTGCAACTTCTAAGGTACCAGATGCCATGTTGGTTGATGCCGCGCTGCTCTGTATCTATGATGCATGGAACTGCATCTCACATAGACCCGTCTGTATAGCACCCAACACGTACTATTTTTGCTGCTCGAACTGCTTCAACAGTTCCGCAGTGTCATACCACACTGTATCACCTATACCATTGAATTCCCCTTCTGTTAGGGTGATTGGGTCCAGAGACGTCTTGCTAGCCTTAGACTTCTTCCACAGCCCTACTTTCTCTGGATCTCTAGTGCGCTTGGTGTGGAATGGAGTCTTGCTCGTCCCTGCTTCGTTTGATCATCTTCTTCCTCGGTCTTCGAGGAAGGTGACTTCTGACTCCAGTCAGAGTCGCGCTCCTATTCACATGCCTATCCACCCAATAGCTGCACAACAGTGCACTCTACCTTGGAATTGTCGTCAGTCTCCTTTCTCCTCTTTGCGGCCAGATTTTCCATATTCATCTTAACTTCTTCCTTCTTCCACTATGCAACGGTCTTGCTAGATCCCGCTGTCAATTTCGTGGCATTGAACCAATTGCCGACAAATAATGGAGGACTGCTGCAACTGCATCATCTGTGGCCAAGTATGGCGGGTCATGCCATTTCTTCTCAGGGTCCTTCCATGCCCGTATTGAGACATGGTGGAAGTCAGCCTTGAATTCCATGTATTCCTGCAACTTCTCAAAATTTGTAGGTGTCACACACAGCTTGTGGTTGATGGCCATATGGATGCTCATTTCCATCAAGATCTAGAAGATATTGTCGTCCTTTATTTGCTGAGGATCCTTCATTGCCCAAAGCGAAGTGAACTTCGCTACCTCTGGTAGGTCCAATGTGACCAGAGGAAACTGGCTATCTTCATGTAGCTCCCATACAACCAACACTGTGGACAACAACAACCATGCATAGTGGAAAGTCATACTGTGATCTTGTGCCTCGTCGTAGTTTGTGAGGAACTCACTGTAGAGGTAGCTTTCCCAGTTAAATTGAACTCCCTCTGCACATTGGACCACCAAAGCTATTACTGGTGTCGACACTTCCACATGACCTTCCCTACCAAGATTTGCGTCAGCACTTTGACCGCAGGGTCACAGATTCTCGAAATGGCGTAGCCGCGCGACTTCTTTACAATCATGAATTTTTCTTCATCAACTCGGCAAGCGCATGCTCGTTAGCCTTTTCACCAAATGCCATGGCCGGATTTTCTCCTATGTATGGCAGCCATGTGATCCTATGGATTAGCATGTCTATAATGGGTATCGTCTCCTCCATCCACAGAAACCCATCATGCAGCAAGCACATCAGCTGATTGATCACTACCAGCATGATAGGTGTGTAGTTGTAATGGGGCACCCATAGCAGGTTTAGTAGGCCTACCTTGTCCACGCCATTCAGCCACTTCCTTAGCTCCAACACAGTCACTCCATTATTTTTGTGGAAGACACAACGCATAAGTTGTTCTATCACTAAATGAGGGAAGCACTCCATGTCGGCAAAATCCTAGTCCTCCAACTTTAAAAGGGGGACACGCCCCAAGCACAGTGCCTCAAAGACATTTTGGTCGAGCAGGAGGGGTGTGTGCAGGGTGACCTTACTCTCATCAATATCGTTGGGCACATTCGTCTTGCCCCTACGTGGAGGAATGTATTTAGGTAGCTTAGATATGGGGTCCAACCCCTCAATTTCAATGACCTCCATTTCCACTACAATATCCTCATCATCCATGGGGATTTCTTTGACCTCTTCTTCCAGCTCTAGGTCAATCATTTTGGGCTTTTCTTGTGTGGTGGGTTTTCCCAACTGTGGGTGCTTCCTGGGTGATGCACGCACCGGCGACTGCATTTTCTGCTTGTCCTTCTTCAATTTGGCCCCTCTTGGGTCGGCATAAGCCTTAGCTGGGGTTTCTTGGGAGATTTAGGTACTTCTACTGGTACTTTGACATGCACAACTTCAAGGGCATCTCCCTCTGCTACCATAACTACCTCTAAAACATCTCCCTCTGTTGTCACTACTTTAACACTCATAGCTTCTGTGGGCATCGAAATGATGCTATGCAAAAACTCCTGTGTCTCCTGTGGTAATGTCTCAAATACTGAACTTGATAGAAAAACTTCAAATTTTTCACAGTTCATGTGTGGTTGAGAGCTCAACAACTCAATTCTCAAAATGCCAAGTGTTTTTCGCTGGGCAGCCACCTGTAATTTATAGGCACTTTCAAGTTCAAATCCAACAGTTCCCCCCAAAATCGATTCATTAATGTTATATTGGGAGCAGATTTTCAAAGATCTGGTCTAGAAATTTCGACTTAAATGTCATGCCCCCCCACCCCCACTCCCTTTGGCCCTTTTTTCATTATCAAATCATGAATAGTGACTTTAACAGTCACTTTCTAGCTATCTTGTGCAATTTTTCCTCTCGTACTACAGCTTCCTACGTGCCTCTATGGGCTCTATGACATTTCTTTGTTCTGCACAGTTCCCCAATTGCACAACTCTCTAACTTGAGTAGTGTAGTTTATAATCCCAGGCTTTCTTTCAGCTTCGTGGAGTCTTAAGACTAGCCTTCCCTCATATAGTCACCTAGCTAGATCACCGATTTATGACTTCAATCGGCTTCCATTCACCTTACCTACGAAGGGTTCTCCATTCAATTTAACCAGCTAAACTACTCCACCATCGGTAATCTCCTTGATGACATATGGTCCTAGCCAGTGCCTCCTAAATTTCCCTAGAAATTTATCAAATTTACTGTCATCTAACAAGACTAGATCATTTACCTTGAAGGTGCATAGTTTGATGTGCTGATCGTGCGATGCCTTTTCGCGCTTCTTATGAACTTCTTGATGAAATCCAGCCAAAAATTAGTCCTCCCCAAGATCTGCTAGCTGCATGAGCCTCTCTTCCAGTTCTCCGTGATCTGCCATTCCTGTGAGTGTCGCTATGCATAGACTAGGTACAATGTATTCCATTGGCATCACAACTTCTATGCCATAAACGAGTCTGAAAGACATTTTCCTAGTTAGCTTCTTGCAAGTCAATTTGGAGGCCCATAGAATTGTGGGTACACACAAATCCTAGTCATTTCTCTAAGCATTGCAGACCTTCGTCAGCGCACTCTCCAGTATCTTATTGAATGCTTCCACCGTCCCATTAGCCTGCAGATGATAAGGTGCACTTTTCTGATGAGACACCTGAAATTCTTCTGTCAATGTGAATGAGCCTCATAATTGAGTAATTATATGGGCCTTAATTGACCTTAATTCGCCTCCTAGCTTAGTCAAACCAAGTATTCTCACAACTTATTGCATACTTTTGATTATATTTTGTTTATGAGATTAGTAGAGTTGGATATTTTGCTTTGTAGTCTAATGTGCATGTACTGCAGGAATAAAGGATAAAAGCAACGAAAATGTAAGGATAAAAGATAAAAGCAAGGAACAATGGTAAATACCTTGGTAAAAACTTGAATGGAATAAGGGGGAGGAATTACAAGAGGTAAATACTCCTCATTTGTTGCCCCTCCATTCGAATATCCCTCCATCAGCTGAAAGTACAAACAACCAAATTAGGAGTAATGGAAGATAGCCAAGCAAGTGAAGGTGCAAACAAGACAAATCATGTGTACTAGAAGGCAACCCAGCAAGTGAAAGTATGAGTTTTTCTTGAGTTGGGAGCCAAGCCTCCCTACTAGAAGGCAGCCGAGCCAGTGAAAGAGAAAGCATGAGTTTATCTTTGAATTGGGAGTTGTGCCTCCCTAATTTTGAAGGAAGTCATTGGAGACTTCAGATGTATAGGTAGATAGGCTTAGGACCTCAATTTTTTTAGTTAGTTACCAGTAGTCACCAAGAGTTAGCAAGAATTCAGACTTCACTGTAGAACTCTACTTTGTTTTGAAGCTACAAGTATTGTAACAGTTTTTGATTTATAATGAAGATGAGTTTTGTTTTGGGCTAGCATTGAGTTAACTCAAAGGGCTAAAGCTCTTGGGTTAGGGCCCAACCCTAACAGCCAAAGCTCCTCTTTATTGTTCTAGCATAGATTCCTGTTTTTTGTTCATTTCCTTAATTAGATGCATTTTCATTACAACAGTAGTATAAATTCATGGTTTCCAATTCATTTTATTAAGTAATCCATTTCCATTACAACACTAGCATAGCTTCATGGTTTAGTTGTTTATTTTCTTAAGTAGTTGCATTTGCATCACCACATTATAGAGTAGATGATTCATGGTTTAACTGGTTATTTGTTTAAGTAGCTACATTTCCATTACATAGGTTTATTGTTTAACTATTCATTTGCTTAAATAGTTGGAGTCACATTGCAGTAGTGTAGAGTAGATCATTTATGCTTTCATACAATTAGCAGCTTAGAAAAGAAAAGATCCACAAGGTTGCCCATAGGTGTCTCAGCCTCACCTCCTCTCTCTGGGACCATGATGTGAGGAAGAAACCCTACAGCAACCCCAAAAACATAGGGTTTTGGTTTTCACAAGAAGTTTGTTGTTTAATGCAGTCACTGGGTTCATTACATTGTTACTCCGTTACTTTCATGATCATTTTCTCCTTCACTCTCTTCCTGTCATTTGATCTCCCTCATATCCCTTCCATTCCCCCTCAACATGAAATACTTAGATGGAAGCTGTTAATTCAAGGTTTAAATGGTTTTTACCTGTAGATTTCCTTTCATAGCAAAACCCAACCAATCACCACTTGATCCACTTTTAACAATGACTTTTTTCACTTTAAATCCCCACCGTCAATCTGCCTCATCAGATCTAATGGCTATCATGCACCCGCTCGCCAACTAGCTCGGTCAACTCTCCACCATTGATCTACTTAGCCAGATTTGACGTCCATCGTGTGATATCACATGGATTTCTGTTTAATCGTTATCTGCCTGAGGGCATGCAATAAGAGTGGTTTCCCTATGCTACATGTCGCCCGGGGAGGCTAATCGCATAAAATTATAGAAAGCCACTTACAGCTTTGAGGGCACACGATATACAAGTTACCACCCTCTAAACCCACTCCCTCATTTCTACACATTCCTTTATGCGCTCTAATCTCCATTGTCGATCTGCCACCTGATCTGACGGTCATCGCTTCACCTGATCACCAACTAGCTTGGCCAATCTCCATC
Organism: Pinus taeda; assembly: GCA_000404065.3. Lineage (NCBI taxonomy): Eukaryota > Viridiplantae > Streptophyta > Pinopsida > Pinales > Pinaceae > Pinus > Pinus taeda. The sequence continues at coordinate 50,057 of APFE030968057.1, read as the reverse complement.
GTTGATCATCCCCTCCTGATCCAACTGTTGTTGCGCCATATCATGTGGATTTCTGTCTGATCGTTATCTACCTGAGGGCACGTGAAAAGAGTGGTTTCCCCATGCTACCTATCACCTGGGGAGGCTAATCACGTGAAATTTCAAATTACAGCTTATGTTTTTTAGGGCACGCAAAATATAGCTTACCATCTTCGCCAACCTGCTACCATTTCCACACGTTTCTTTTTCCTGTGATATAATCTTAGCCATCCATCTTGTTAGTTAACCTTGTTCGCCCTTCTGCCTACATACCCTCCTACGATCTGACCTCAGCCGTTCATTTGCCTTTCACCCGCCTGATCCAATGGTCCTTATGTGCTATTGCTCCCTTACATCCTCTTTTGACCAATTTTGATCTCTGACTACTCTTCTTCTTAAACATAGACTTAGATTAGTTTCCTTTACTTACCCCTTAGTCTAGTTTTAAATGCTTTTACTTCTATAACTTAGAGAATTAGCATTAGATTAGTAATTGATCTAGTAATTTTGCTTCACATAGCTATTTAGATGGTTAGTTAGGGTCTAGTGTCAGTTAGCATTACAAGTTGTTTTCTTCATTACTTTAGTAGAGTAGCTCTCCCTTATAATAGATTTGCTCTTCTTCCATCAAGATCAAGCTTCTTATGACCCTATAGAAGTCTAGCTTGGAACCCATGGGGTCTCTTGCCAGATGAACAGTGACAACAGGCAATACCTTCACTTCTACTTGTGCACATAGCACTGTCACCTCCAAGTTTGTACAAACCTTGGGTTGATAAGAAAAGCTGGTAGCCATGGGATTTGCAGCATTCTTGTTACAATACCTAGGCTCGTCACTTTTTGGCACCGTTGTCAGGGAGGTGTCAGAATAGGATGTGAATTACTGCTCCTTCTTCTATTTCTAGTCTCTAACTTTCTTTTCTTCTACTTCTAATCTTCAATTTTCTCCCATTATCTTATTTCTGCAAAAGTAATCTAGTTCCTTTCATTCATTTTTCATTTATCTGCTTTCCTTTCCATTCTGCAATCAACAATTTCAATTCAGCAAGTAGTTTCCTTTTTGTTAGTAGTTTTTCATTCAATTAAGCAATTTCATTTTGCAAGTAGTTTCCATTTTGTTAGTAGTTTTTCATTTAATCAGCAATTTCCTTTCTACAGAGTACTTTCCAGCTTTAAAGAAAATCTTACAAAAACCAAGCCAAAAACATTTCCTTTCATGCCTCATAGGAATAGGGATAATTCAGGATTCTTGCCAAATACCCCCACTGCATCCAACAGTCAACCTTATCTCTTCTTCAGTGACTATGAATTGGAAGAACCTTTAGGTGAGCAACCTAACATATTTGAAGAACCTATAGGGGAAGAAGAAGAGGAAGAACACATTCCTACTGAACCAATGGCTGAAAACCAAGATGAAAGAGGAGATAGAGAGAGAATTGCAGGTGCCTTCCCCATTAGGGAAACCAATGGGGACACTAAAATGAAGAATATAAGCCCCTAGGCTCTACCTCATTTCGATGGCTTAACCACAGGGAACCCTGACACTTTCCCATTCGACTTTTCTATTATATGCCAAACTTATGACTATACCTAGGATGAGCAAAAGTTAGAAATGTTTCCATCTACCCTCAGTTATGCAACATTGTGCTTGTTCATGGATTTACCTAGAGATAGCATCATAACTTGGGCTGAGATGCAGTAAAACTTTAACAACAAATATAGGGACTAGTGTAGGTCAAAAGACACTAAGAAGAGATTTTAGGATGACCATAGGCTATGATGAATCCTTAGAAGACTATGAAGAAATATTCCAACTCAATTACAAAAGGACGAGGTGCACACTTGACCCTGAGTCACTAAAGTTGGTCCTACTTAGAGCAGTAAGGGAGGATATCCTGGATACCTTGTATTTGTTAGCAGAAGGAGATATCTACCAACTACCCTATGAGGATATCAAAACTGTCTTTAGAAACCATTCTAGGGCAACCACGAAAAAGGGTAGGAGTAGTCAACTTATTGCCAGTACATCATCTTCCAACTTATCCATCAAGGATGAAATTGGAAATATACTGGAACAATTCAAAAGTGAGATGTTACAAACCCTTTTCTTACAATTGGATACCATGAATATCAAAAGGAAGCAAGAGGAAGCAGAGAGAGCCTTGGCCATCTTTTGTCTTAGATGCACCAGGAGGCATCCTAGGAATGAATGCCCACTAAACTGTATGGAGATTTGCTCAGTATGTGAAGAAAACCACTCCACAAACTGTTGAAAAATGTGCAACAAGAAATGTTAAATTTAGAATGTGCTAAAAATATACCTGCTAAAAATAGCATGTCTAAAAATAGCAGTTTGGCCGGTGAGGTCATTGGCCACATTGGGTGAGAGGTGACACTACTAAAAATAGAAAGTTCTAAAAATAGAATTTTTGGGTCCCTTCCTATTTATAGCAGTCCCTAGTCTATCTATAGGAATTAAATTTAATTTTGGTCTTAACAGTAGTTGGAAATATTAATTAATTAATTCAGTTGAGTTAATTAGTTAAGGAAATTCGAATTTGAAGTCTTTGTGAGCATGCACATGAGTTGTCCCACTGATTGAGGAATTCATCCTTAATTTCCTCGACTTATTGAGAGAATAGGTATGAGTTCTATAATGATAGAATCAATTGACTTAGTTCTAACTAGTCAAGTCCAGTTAGATTATTTTAACAAGTTGTTAAAATAATAAAATATAGTTTGTTAATGCTTGCATGCCTATGACAACTATTATTTTAGATAACTGAGAATTCACTCATGGATAATTGTTGCATGACAGTTTTGTTAGAGACCCAATTGAGATTAGATGTGGGATAGTGTACTGTCAAATGCTTGACTATTTATAGTAAGTAGTTTTTGCATGGTTGAGGAACTAGTGTCCTCAAGGATTGCGTAGTTGGACCATTGGTTAACTTGGTATGTTTGGAATTAATTGCATATGCTTTTGCTATTATTTCCTAAGCAAACTACGTAAGGAAATAGGGATTGGAACCTAGGTAAAGCCTTTATACACAGGGCTTGGTTAGTTCATGAGACATATCTTCATATCTTCATAGTTCATTGAGAACTGAATAGCTTGAGAGCTAATTCTTTTTGTATTGTGAAGAGGATTTCCACTTGATTGATAATACATGGTTGGGGTTTTATACTAGTGCTTTCCCCTGGATATATCTTTTGTTATGTGTGATTATTTCTCTTGATCAGTTATGCATGTTTCTACTTGATGTTGCTCATGAATTTGATTATGTTTCTGCTTAATGTTTTGTAGAAGTAGAACAAGTATCATGCTTTAGGACATTGCATATATTGATTTGTTCTACAGGTGAAATTTCTACACAAACAAGTGCCCTTCTTTAACTGGACTCAAAGTTGTATATCAAGGCGCTGAAGGGGTCACTAAGCAGCTTTGCTACATCAACCAAAGGAGACCTCCTGGGCCTATACCATACCAGTAGGGTATGAAAGGATCATCCCATGTATATTACAAACCCAACCAAACCAAATCTATACCTTCTTGGGACCCCCTGCTCATCCTTCTTGGTCTACACCCCCTCCTTGATCCTATGCACCTCAATATCATTCCCAGCCAGCAAGCTAGTCATTTCAACCTTACATTCAACCATAACATTAGTGGAATACCCCACCCTAGGGGTGGAGGCCCCAATTCAACAATGTTTCAACCCTGTTGCCTCCACCTCCTACCTAACCAAAAATCCCACACTGTGCACCACCTAAGCAACCCCAGATGCCTGCCTAGCCAAATCCAAACCCAAACAATAGGCAGGCTCAACAAGGATACGATGGAGAGACATCATACCTAGCTTACGCTATATAAATCCAAGAGATCAACCAAGATCTGGGAGAATTCTCCCATATAACCAACCTCCCTCTCCACATAGGGAGGTTGAGGAAGAAAGAGTGGAAAGCAACCACTCAAGCCTACCTATCGGGCCTAAAAATTATCCTTAAAATACCTCCACTTTCACTCCATTCACACACTTTCTCACCTCTATTCCACCACCATGCAACCACATCAACTTCAATTTCATCATTAAATGGGTTACCATTGTGTTTTCCAAAACATTATTAATTCTTAGTATTTTTAAGTGAATTTATGGTTAAATTTTAGAAAATAATATCCATATACTTATACCTAACAATTAGAATGAGTATGTTGACATGTGTAGGTACAAAGGAAGCTTCTGAAGCACCCTTATGTGGTACTCTACGTTCAAATTCGAATTTGAGGAGTTCATGGACCTCATGGAGAAGATCATGGAGGGTAGGGTTATGTGTCACCATTGGTTGAGAGATATGTGGATTTGAAGAGGGAATAGTGGATCCACATTTATGAGTTTTTTATCATAACTTTTGTATAAATAGGAGTGTTATCTCCTTCATTTGTAACTTTGGAATTTAGAATTTAGAATTGAGAAGTTAGAATTTAGTACCTTAGTATCTTATAAGTTTGTAATGAGAAGTTAGAATTTGGAATCATTTAATGGAGATTTTAGAACCTCTTGGAATGTATAATTTTTAATTGAAAATTACAATTGAAGATAAATAAAATGGAGCTTCTTTGATCTTCTACATTTGACTTCTCTTTTGATGTGCTTGTGAATCCTTTGAAAGGCCACCATTGTCTAGCAAGTACACTTTTGTTTTGTTAAGCTTTCATTTTATGTTTGTTTGTAAATTTCATTAGGTTCATATGTTTGAAATATTAATGAATGACCTTTTGTAAGAAAGTATTAATGTTTCTTTCAATGAATCTGATTTTTTATTTAATGTTTAATGTCATTAGTTTAAATAGTTTGTTGATTAAGATGATTAGAAATATTAATGAGCAGTCTCCTGTAAGGGAGCTTTAATATCTCTTACACTTGTCATAATTTCTTTAGATTTCATTTTTTTAAACAACTAAATAGGTGTTGGCTATCCCAATGAAAGACCTCCTGTAAGGGAGCTTTGGCATTTCTTCACCTAGCTTAGTTTAGTTTGTGTCTAAGTCCATATATATTGGATGATCCTCGAAGTTTACTTACCTGTATTGATAGTAAATGAAACTCTAATTTTCATCCGCATTTTAGACCCAACACTACCCTAGAAGAAACTAAACTTCTAGGAGATTGAAGAATCTATGTGTAAAGATCCCCCTTCTCCAGGCAATCAAAGATGTTCCTATCTACAATAATTTGATTAAGGAGAAATGATTCAAGCATCCAGGAAGAAGAAAAAGGGATGCCCCTACCATTAATGTCATTGGGTAGTTATCTGACTTAATGCTGGGGAAGGTAGTATGTCCAAAATACTTAGACCCTTGAAGCCTTGTAGTAGATGTGCACATCAATGGCACCATTGTCCCACAGATTCTAATTGATCTTGGGGCCGCCATTAATGTGATGACCAAGGACACCATGCTCAAGCTTAACCTCCAAGGGTCATTAAGGAAGACCACAATAGTTCTGCAACTTGCAGACCATTCCACAGTCACCCCTGAGGGAGTTGTGGAGGATGTGATGGTCTCCATTGACTCCTAGGAGTACCCTGCAAATTTCCTAGTTCTCCAGCCTAAGGCTAAGCTTAGTGGTTACCCTCTCATCCTTGGGAGGCCATGGTTGGCCACAACTGATGCCTACACTAGCTGCAGAGTTGGGAATATGACCATCGAGAATGGGCATATGTCCAAACAATTAGTCTTATACCCTCCTACTCAACCCTCCCTAGAACATGATTTACCTTTATGGTTGGAGGAGGAGTAAGAAGATGAGATTTATTCTTCCCAACTTTATGCTTTGCAAGCAATCATAGGAGGAGGAAAACAAGAGGAGGATGACTTAATTGAACACCTACTCCAAAGTCCAACTACTAGTTGATTACCATTAGAAGAAGAAGTAAAGGAAACATTGAACAATCATCAAATTGACTTATGCTTGGCCAATTCCAACCCACTCTGAGTCAAAACCATATAATTTTGCCCAAAGAAAACTTTGAAAATCAACCCATCTTTGTCTACTCTTGAAGAGGAAAAGCTATGCAATATGATGAAAGAAAACCTAGAAGCCTTTGCTTGGAGCTACGAAGAAATGAAGGGAGTACAGCCCTCAGTGTGTGCTCACCACATATACATCAAGGAAGGTTGTAAGCTAGTCAGGAAACCACAAAGGAGAATGAATCCATCCCTTAAAGACATAGTCAAAGAAGAACTCCAAAAACAGTTAGATGCATGGTTCATTTACCCTATCTCTGACAGTGAGTGGGTCTCTCGTTTAGTGTTAGTTCCCAAGAAGAATGGTAAGTGGAGGATTTGTGTCAATTATAGGGAGTTGAACAAAGCCACAAAGAAGGATCATTTTCCCCTACCCTTGATTGACCAAGTGATAGATGGCCTGGGTGGGAAGAAGTTATTTTCTTTCCTAGATGGATTTAGTGGGTACAACCAAATCCAAATCTACCTAGAAGACTAGGATAAAACCACATACACCTATCCTTGGGGTACTTTTTCCTATAGGGTCCTTCCCTTTTGCTTACGCAATGCTCCTACCACTTTCTAGAGAGAAGTCTTGAATATTTTTGCTAAATTAGTACATGATACTGTAGATATCTATATGGATGATTTTACACCTTATGGTTGTGATTTTCAAGAAGCCCTAATGACCCTAGGAAAATTATTACGCAAATGCATTGAAATGAATATGTCTCTTAATCCAAAAAAATGTGTCTTAATGACTGAAGGGACTATGCTAGGTCATTCCATATCTCAACAAGGACTGCAGGTGGACCCAAACAAAATAACCATCATCTAAAGGGTACCACCTCCACAAAAGCAGAGAGATGTCAAGAGTTTCTTAGGGTTAGCTAGATACTATTGAAGGTTCATAAAGGACTTCAGCAAGTTGGCCTCTCCTTTTTTTGGGTTGTAGGCCAAAGTTTCTGAATTTATATGGTCAAAGAGTTGTCAAGACGCTTTAGACATTCTCAAGGGGAAGTTAACCACTGCACCAATTCTCAGAGGCCCAAACTAGGCTCTCCCTTTTCATATTCATGTTGATTCCATACACAAAGCCATAGGAGCAGCCTTAGGTCAGGTAGAGGAGAAATTTCCCTACGCCATTTATTTTACCAGCAAAAACATGTCAAAGGATGAGTTAAATTATACTATGATTGAAAAAAGAATTCCTGGCTATTGTGCATTCATTGAAAAAGTTTAAGCATTACATTACAGGCTATCAGACATTTGTGCATACTAATCATGCTACAATTAAATATTTAATGAAAAAACCATATGTAAATGCGAGAATCATAAGATGGTTACTTTTGTTGGTTTTCAAGCCTCTGTGGAAGTTTTTTGTAGCTTCATGTTCCGGATTATCCACAGTTTCCAGTTCAGTCTGTCGACGTTTCGAACCCCAACGGCAGTCCATCATCAGGACACTTCTGAAAGATAGAAATGAAATGAATGAAAGATCTTTCCATAACTATAGTTTTATATAACTATTTTTGATAAGCCTGTTAAGTAGAATGTTGTTGCTGACTTTCCATCTAGGATGAATCTGCCTGCAAGTGAAGAAGGAATGGTGGATGATCAGTCACCAGACGAGCATTTGTTTGCTATTTTAGTGCTCTCCCCATGGTTTGCTGATATAGCAAACTATTTGGTATCAGCACAGTTCCCACCAAACCTGCCCTCCAGAGAAAAGAGAAAGATAATCAGGAAAAGTGCCCCCTTCACTTGGATTGGGGGCAATCTGTTCAAACTTGAACTAGATCAGATCTTGAGAAGGTGTATTATGGAAGAGGGATATAGAGTCACACATGTTATATTTTCATAGGATGCGCAAGCAGGCTCGACCATGAGGGAGAGGAATAGATGATGATAATTCTTTAGGAAGTCATGTACCTTATAGTGTAACATATTACTAGTGAATAGAGTAGAGCAGGAGTAATCATTACTGCTAGATATGATGATGCAGGAGTAGACTACATTTGACTTGGCATCCTAGACCTTGCGCATGGAAGGACGCATTAGGTATCTCTACTACATAGTTTCAAATTTGTAACACAATGAATCTTTTGATATCCTTCTGACCTGTCAGATCTTGAGAAGGTGTGTCAGGGAAGAGGAAGTTTTTTATATGCTTCTGACCTGTCATGATGGGCCTTATGGAGGTCACTTTGCAGCAAAGAGGACAACATTCAATGTGCTACAAGCAAGCTATTATTGGCCTACTCTTCATTAGGATGTTAAAAAGTACATTATTCAGTGTGATCAGTGCCAGAGGATGGGAAAGCCCACTCCAAGAGATGAAATGCCCCTACAACCTCAAGTGACTTTTGATCCATTTGACAAGTGGGGAATGGACATCATGAGGCCTATGAATCCTCCTTCAAAGCAAAAACAACACATTATTTTGTGCACTGATTGCTTGACTAAGTGGACGGAAACCAAGGCAGTTAAGGCAACAACAGAAGACAAGGTGGTTGAGTTCCTAAGGGAGAATATATTCTACAAATTTGGGTACCCTAGAGAGCTAGTCATAGACCAAGGCAGCCAATTTACCTCTAGCATGATAAGCCTGTTAAGCCAATTTACAATAGTTTTATATAACTATTGTTGATAAGCCTGTTAAGTAGAATGATGTTGCTGACTTTCCATCTAGGATGAATCTGCCTGCAAGTGAAGAAGGAATGGTGGATGATCAGTTACCAGACGAGCATTTGTTTGCTATTTTAGTGCTCTCCCCATGGTTTTCTGATATAGCAAACTATTTGGTATCAACACAGTTCCCACCAAACCTGCCCTCCAGAGAAAAGAGAAAGATAATCAGGAAAAGTGCCCCCTTCACTTGGATTGGGGGCAATCTGTTCAAACTTGAACTAGATCAGATCTTGAGAAGGTGTGTTATGGAAGAGGAATCTTTTGATATCCTTCTGACCTGTCAGATCTTGAGAAGGTGTGTCAGGGAAGAGGAAGTTTTTGATATCCTTCTGACCTGTCATGATGGGCCTTATGGAGGTCACTTTGCAGCAAAGAGGACAACATTCAATGTGCTACAAGCAAGCTATTATTGGCCTACTCTTCATTAGGATGTTAAAAATTACATTATTCAGTGTGATCGGTGCCAGAGGATGGGAAAGCCTACTCCAAGAGATGAAATGCCCCTACAACCTCAAGTGACTTTTGATCCATTTGACAAGTGGGGAATGGACATCATGAGGCCTATGAATCCTCCTTCAAAGCAAAAACAATACATTATTTTGTACACTGATTGCTTGACTAAGTGGACGGAAACCAAGGCAGTTAAGGCAACAACAGAAGACAAGGTGGTTGAGTTCCTAAGGGAGAATATATTCTACAAATTTGGGTACCCTAGAGAGCTAGTCATAGACCAAGGCAGCCAATTTACCTCTAGCATGATTGAAGAATTGCTCAAGCATCACAAAATCAAGCATAGGACGTCCACTCCTTATCATCCACAAGCTAATGGGAAAGTGGAGGTGACCAATAAAGCACTGGAGAACATCCTAACGAAGGTAGTGAACAACAACAGAAAGGATTGGGTAGAAAGACTAGTTGAGGCCACATGGGCCTATAATACGGCATTGAAGACCACCACTGATTTACACCCTATGAGTTGTTCTATGGGAAAAAGGCTTTATTGTCCATTGAATTTGAATATAATACATTGAGGATGGTAGCCCAACTAGATTTGGATCTCAGTCATGCATAGAAAGAAAGACTATTCCATTTGAATGGCTTGGATGAATTCATAATGTAGGCCCTCCTCCATACAGAGATAGTTCAGCTTCAAAGGAAAATCTAACATAACACGCATATTAAGGAGAAGCAATTTCAAGAAGGAGATCGGGCATTGTTATATGACTCTAGGTATAAAGACTTCAAGGGAAAGCTAAGGACAAGATGGCTCGGACCTTATGTGGTGGAAAGATGCCATGACAATGGTTCAATGTAGATCAGAACTATAAATGAAGAAGCCATTCCATTACTAGTTAATGGACATAGATTGAAAATGTACAAGAGGCCTTTACCTAAACAAGAGTTCATTGACAACATCAATAAGACAGTGATGATGGTGGAGCAAGTTTCAGCTCCTCCCTCATCAAGTCACTAAAAAAGAAAGAAAACGGAATAAGGATTCAGGTGAAAACCTTCATGAGGTGGCCCAAGGATGAGAAAAATGGAAAGAAAAAGAAGATCCGTAGGTGAAAAACCTTCCTTGAGGCACCCAGGGCAAATATCTAGGGTGAAAACCTCTTTGAGGCAGCCTAAGTGTTTATATATAT
>APFE030968057.1:2040-39675 GCA_000404065.3 Pinus taeda | reverse complement strand
ATTTGCAGGAGGATGAGAAACACAATAAAGGAGCAAAGAGAAGATCCAAAGGGAGCCCTGCCTCACATATGTTCATGTCCTCCACTCCTTACCATGCATCCCTCCATATATTCCATTTTTTTTCACTTCATTGCTCCAATTTAGGTGAAAATTGTGTTTTCTACAAGACCCCTCACCTCATCCATTACCATCATCCCTGTATCCACACACACTCCTACTCCCTTTGTCCATTCCGTAGCATCAGATCTATAGTCATAGACACCATTAATAGACATCAGAGGAGGAAGAAACATGACCATACAACAGCAGCACAACATCATATCTGCAGTCAAGAAACCATCAACAAATAGCAGAGGAGGAAGAAGAATGACCATCAGCAACACCTCTGATCTTTGACAACTGCATCATGGCATTAAGGCCATAGGTAAGTATCCTACTCACTCACTCATATGCATCATTTGATCAAAATTTCTAAAGGTTAAGATGTAGTTGGTTTGTAAGTAAAAAGGTGGCCAATTTCCTTTAGAAAGCTAATGCATTACGTACACAGGAAACGTTGTTTTTCTCAAATAATTTGCTTATTTCCTCCTAAAGCCTCACAAGCAAGATGCTCATCAAGTATATCTCATGTGAGGGTAGATACAGTGTTGCTTATGGCTACAATTTTAGAGATCTTCAAGCATTAAGATTTGGGGTAGAAACACTAGTTCACCAAAGACTCAACATACCCTATTTTCTGATGCAATCACTCATGGACTCCAACAACAAAGAAAAGACAGGAAATTCCCAATAGTTAGTTCACCATGGGTTGACTAGAATACTCATTGAGGATGCCCTCCAAAAACTCAATATCCCTATAACATGTTTAGTCTTCAAAGACTTAATAGCAGAGGTTAACATCAAAACCCTCATCTATGATGTTAGTCCTTCTATCAGTAAGGAGGAGGCAAAACAAGAAGACTAAGATACAAAGTTAGATGGGGATGAGATGGATGAAGAAGGAACTAGTATAGAGGATGATGCTAAAATAGAAGAGAAAGAAGGCACTGAAATAGAGGAAGAAACAAAGCAAGAAACTGATAGAGATGAGAAAGAAAAAATAGAGAGGAAGAAGGAATTGAAAGAGAAGGGGAAGAACAAAAGTAGGAGTCATCTAGGGTGTCTCCAGAGGTCCTTGAGTAGAAGGCAGCAACCTCCATCACTGCTCTCAGCACACTAGTCAAGTAAAAAAGGAAAAGAAGGAGGAAAACCCTTCTACATTTTAGAATAAGAAAGAGCAGTAAGAAACAAAAGAGCTAAGTGGCTTTAGGGACAGAGAAGCAACTGAACAATGAAATCACATGGCCCTAATCAACACCCATAACCTAATTATCAATAATCCTCAATTGGCACCTCGATATCTTACTGCTCAAGGGAAAGAAATTTCACATTTTGAGAACATGTTTAGGCTGCTAAGAAATGATAATATATATGCCTACATAAGGAGATGGAAAACACTGCCACATAACTTGAATATTAGAGAATATCAGTGGGAAGGAGTAGAAAGGAAAGTAGGCTTCTATAAACAAGAGGTAGAGACCACAATAGAAACATGAGATGTTAGAGAGGCTACCAAAGCCACTAAGTTTCTCAGAGGATGAACAACACTTTCAGTAGGGCAGTGATGATGAGCCTCATAATTGAGTAATTATATGGGCCTTAATTGACCTTAATTCACCTCCTAGATTAGCCAAACCAACTATTCTCACAACTTATTGCATACTTTTGATTATATATTGTTTATGAGATGAGTAGAGTTGGATATTTTTCTTTGTGGTCTAATGTGCATGTAATGCAAGAATAAAGGATAAAAGCAAGGAAAATGCAGGGATAAAAGATAAAAACAAGGAACTATGGTAAAGACCTCGGTAAAAACTCGAATGGGACAAGGGAGAAGAAGTATAGGAGGTAAATCCTCCTCATTTACTGCCCCTCCATTCGAATATCCCTCTATTAGATGAAAGTACAAATAGCCAAATCAGGAGTACTGCAAGACAAAAAAGTAAGTGAAGGTGCAAACAAGCCAAATCATGTGTACTAGAAGGCAGCCAAGCAAGTGAAAGTATGAGTTTATCTTGAGTTGGGAGCCAAGCCTCCCTACTAGAAGGTAGCCAAGCTAGTGAAAGAGAAAGCACGAGTTTATCATTGAATTGGGAGCTGTGCCTCCCTAACTTTGAAGGAAGTCATCGGAGACTTAAGATGTATAAGTAGAGAGGCTCAGGACTTAAATTTTTTTAGTTAGTTACCAGTAGTCACCAAGAGTTAGCAAGAATTTGGACTTCACTGTAGAACTCTACTTTTTTTTTCAAGTTGCAAGTCTTGTAACAGTTTTTTATTTATAACAAAGATGAGTTTTGTTTTGGGCCAGCTCTGAGTTAACTCAGAGGGCTAAAGCTCTTGGGTTAGGGCCCAACCCTAGCAACCAAAGCTCCTCTTTATTGTATTGTTATGCTTGCATAGATTCATGTTTTCTGTTCATTTGCTTAATTAAATGCATTTTCATTACAACAATAGTACAGATTCATGGTTTCCTATTCATTTTCTTAAGTAATTCATGTCCATTATAGCACTAGCATAGCTTCATGGTTTAGTTGTTTATTTTATTAAGTAGTTGCATTTGCATCACCACAGTATAGAGTAGATGATTCATGGTTTAACTGGTTATTTGTTTAAGTAGCTGCATTTCCATTACAAAGGTTTATTGTTTAACTATTCATTTTCTTAAATAGTTGTAGTCCCATTACAGTAGTGTAGAGTAGATCATTTATGATTTCATTCAATTAACAAGTTAGCAAAGGAAAGATCCACAAGGTTTCCCACAGGTGTCTCGACCGCACCTCCTCCCTCTGGGACCATGACGTGAGGAAGAAACCTTACAACAACCCCAAAAACATAGGGTTTTGTTTTTCACAGGGAGTTTGTTGTTTAACGCAGTCACTGGGTTCATTACATTGTTACTCTATTCCTTTCATGATCATCTGCTCCTTCACTCTCTTCCTATCATTTGATCTCCCTCACAGTCCTTTCATTCCCCCTCAGCATGAAATACTGAGGTAGAAGTTGTTAATTCACAGTTTAAATGGTTTTTACCCATATATTTCCTTTCACAACAAAACCCAACAAATGACCACCCGATTCACTTTTAACGCTGACTCTTCACGCTTTAAATCCCCACTGTTGATCTGCCTCGTTAAAGTTGAAAATGGTAACAAGAAATGCTAAAAATAGTACTGCTATAAATAGCAATTCGGGTACCAGTGTTGGAAATAGCAGCAAGGAATGAAAAATGGAAGTGATAAAAATAGCATTGCTATAAATAGAATTTCGGGATGGATTCCAGTTTTAGTTAGTCCCTGAACTAAAATTGAGAAGTAAAATTCGAATTTGGTCTTAGCAGCTGTTTGAAAAATAATTAATTAATTTATCTTGAGTTAATTAGTTGGAGAAAATCAAACATGAAGTCTATGTAAAGACATGCAACAATTATCCCTTTGATTGAGGAAGTTATCCCTTAATTAAGGAGATAAGGATGAGTTGTATTTGAGTTGTAATCAGTTAGCTCAATTAACTGAGTTAAGTCTTGTTAAATTAGTTCCAAACAGTTGAGGAACTAATTGTGAGTTCAGTCAATTAATGCATGCATGCATGCAACTAGTGTTCTCTAGATAACTGAATATTCTCTCATAAATAACTCATGCATGTCAGTTCAGAGAAAGACCCAGTTGAGATTAAAGATAGGGACATTATACTATCAGTTGGAGGAATTTTCCTATAAGGGAAACTCATCCATGCAAAAGGAATTATCTCCTTCAGGTTTGTGTAGTTATTTCAGAGATCAGAGCAGTGTGTGAGGGATTATTACACATAGGTGACAGCTTGAGGACCCAGGAGAAACTGCGCAAGGAAATAAGAGGCTTGGAGGAATGAGGGAAGGCATATGTTGTGTCTATTCAGTCTGTGAGAAGCATTGTAGGATTGTACTGAGAGCTGGATAGCTTGTGAGCTAAAGCTTTGTGTAATCTAGACATATTTCCACTTGTATGACATTACAGAGATTGGGGTTTTAGGGTGAGGCTTTCCCTGGGTTATTCTTCTGTGTTCATGTGTGATTGAATTCTCATTCTCAGTTGTATGTGTTCTATTTGATCTTGCTCATATTCAATTAAGCTTCCGCAAAGTTTGTTGTAGAAGTAGATCTTGTATTTTGCTTTAGTATATTGCATAATCAGGTGATCTACAGTGGAAATTTCTACAGTCAGATCCTAGGGCTATCATGCACCCACTCGCCAACTAGCTCAGTCAAGTCTCCACCATTGATCTGCTTATCTAGATCCAATGACCATTGTGTGATATTGCGTGGGTTTCTATCTGATCGTTATCTGCCTGAGGGCACATGATAAGAGTGGTTTCCCCGTGCTACGTGTCGCCCGGGGAGGCTAATAGTGTAAATTATAGAAAACCACTTATAGCTTTGAGGGTGTGCGATATACAGCTTACCACCCTCTCAACCCACTCCCTCATTTCTATACGTTCCTTTATGCACTCCAATATCCACTGTCAATCTACCACCTAATCTGACAGCCATCACTTCACCCAATTTCCAACTAGCTTGGTCGATCTCCACCATTGATCAACCCCACCTGATCCAATGGGTGTCACACCATATCGTGTCGATTTCTGTCTAATTGTAATCTTCCCAAGGGCATGTGAAAAGAGTGGTTTTCCCATGCTATGTGTCACCCAGGGAGGCTAATTGCGTGAAATTTCAAAATACAGCTTATGGTTTTTAGCGCATGTGAAATATATCTTACCATCTCTGCCAACCCGCTACCATTTCCACACATTTCTTTTGCCCGGGATATAATCTCAGTTGTCCATCCTATTAGTTAACCCTATCCACCCATCTACCTATGTGCCCTCCTATGATCCAATCTCAGCCATTTGTTTGCTTTTTATCTACCTGATCCAATGGTCCTTACATGTTGTTTCTCCCTTACATCCTCTTTTGACCAGTTTTGATCTCCAACCGCTCTTCTGCTTAAACAAAAACTTTTCTTAGTTTCCTTTGCTTACCCCTTAGTATAGTTTTGATGCTTTTACTTCTGTAACTTATAGAATTAGCATTAGATTAGTTTTTGATCTAGTAATTTTGCTTCACATAACTATTTAGATGCTTAGTTAGGGTCTGGTGTGAGTTAGCATTACAAGTTGTATTTCTTCATTACTGTAGTAGAGTAGCTCTCCATTAGAATAATTTTTCTCTTCTTCCATCAAAATCAAGCTTCTTTTGACCCTATAGAAGTCTGGCTTGGGACCCCTTGGGTATCTTTCCAAATGAAAAGTGACAACAGGCAGTAACTTCACTTCTACTTGTGCATATAGCACTGTCACCTCCAAGTTTTTACAAACCTTGGGTTGATAAGAAAAGATGGTAGCCCTGGGAATTGCAACATTCTTGCTGCAATACCTAGGCTCATGAAATGCACTGATTGTTTTGTTAAGAAAGTGCATATCGTGATCGCTCATCAAGATCTTTGGACAGCCAAATCTTGTCAAAACATATTCAAAAATGAATTTTGTTGTTTTCATGCCTATATAGTCCTTCACAGGCTGCGTCTCCGCCCACCTGGTCAAGTACTCATTCGTGGTGATGATGTACCATGCACCCGTCTTCTTTCCTTGAGGCTGAATTGGACCCACGAAGTCAATCGCCCATTTCTCAAATGGTTGTAATGTCACCTGCAAAACTAGAGGTAGTTCATCCCTCCACGATGGCTTGCGATTCCTTTGACATGCATCACATGCCCTACGATATGCTTTCGAAACCTTATGTAGGGTTGGCCACCACAGCCCAGCGCATAGAATCTTTTGTGTTATTGCTTTCCCTACATAATGTCCTCTTGCAGATCCTCCATGGGCCTTAGCAACGATGCTGCTTTGTGAAAACTCAAGCACATAACATCATAATATTTCATCTGACCCCATTTTGTACAAGTGCCTTGCAATGATAAAAAAGTATGTCACGCGCACTACTAGTTCCTTCTTCTGTAGACTTGTATAACCTTCTAGAGCCGATCTTGTCATTAGGAAGTGGATAATATCTTCAAAGTGACTATCCACAACATGCACTGCAAAGAGCTGTGTGTCAGGAAATCCTTCCTCCAAATTAGTAGGTTCCTCTCTAGTTTCAATGCATGACAGATGATCAGGTCCCGTGTTTAGTTGTCTTGGCTTCACAATAACTTCAAAGTTGTACCGCTAGAACAACAATAGCCACCTACATATTCCCCCCACCAACACAGGCTTGTTAACTAAGTACTTCAATGCGGAATGATCCGTCTACATCTTAAAGTGTTCGCCCAACAAATAGTGCCTGAACTTCTAGAGCGCGTACACCATAGCTAACCCTTTGCACTCTGTCGTGGAATAGTTTTTATCTACTTTAGATAGCTTCATACTTGCGAACGCTATAGGATGATCCAGTTCTCCTCATCAACCTATGTCACCATGACCCCCAGTGCAATACATGATGCATCCACGTGCACATCAAATTCCTTCTTCCATTCCAGGAAGGTTAGGATTGGTGTGGTGACCATTTTCTCTTTCAGCACATCCAATCTCTTTTGACACTCACCATTCCAACATAATGTAACATCCTTTTTCAATAATTTCTCCATAGGCATGGTGATCTGGGCATAGCTCTTGATGAACTTCCTATAGTATCTTGTATGCCCTAGAGTTCCGCGCAACTGTTTCACATTCCTCGACGCCTCCAAGTTGATTATCACCGCGATCTTCACATGGTCTACCATCAATACTTTTCTACATACCACATGACCTAGTAAGATCACAAAAGGGACACAAAACAAACACTTCTTCAGATTAAGCATGAGCTAGTATCTTCTACATGTGTCTAGCATCAAGTGCAGACTCGCCACATGGCACTTGAACAATCCAAACACTGTCCAATTTTCAAGGTATACCTCCATAAACTTATGAATGATGTCTTTGAATGCTCCAATGACTACGCATGAAAAGGTCACTGGTGCATTCTTCAGCCCAAAAGGCATCACGGTGTACTGAAAACATCCCCATTCAGTCACGAAGGTCATCTTGCTTCTATCCTCAAGCACGATTTTGATCTGATGGTACCTAGAGAACCCATTAGTGAAAGAGTATGCTTCTTGTCTGCCTACATTATCCAAGACCTCATCAGTGAATGGGGTTGGGTAAGGATCATGCACACAAGCGTCATTCAATTTTTGGAGATCTATAGATATCCTTATTTATTCTTTTTGTTTCTTTTCCTGAAGCACTGTTGGGCTTACCAAATCAGATTCTTCCATCGGCTCAATAATACCTACCACAAGCATCTTATCTAACTCAGTGCAAACTCTTTCCTTATACTTCGAATTAAGGCAGTAAGGTCTTTTTTTCATAGGTTTCACATCCGGTTTCAGGGTGATCTTCATGACACCTGAGTCTCCTATTATTCCATTCAGATCATAAAACTTCGTGGGGAACAAATCCTGATATTCGCAGAGGAGCTCAACGATGTTATCTACCATTGCATTGTCCCAATAGTCTCCAATCTTCACAAATTTTGGCTCCACCTTTGTGACAATGTTTACTTATCAAGTTTTCAGCAGCGCAGTTATGTCTGGATCCTTTATCTACTGTCCTTCAACCTCACGGTGACCTTCAGTTTATGAAATATTAATCTTTCTGGGCTCCTCCTCCTCTTCTTCAGTGGTCACGTTATAGCATTCTAGTGTGTGGCTTAGCTAGGTAGTCCAATCAGGTTGAATCAAGTCCAAAGGATCCTTTGGTATCCTAAAGATCACTGCTTTAGCCTCTTGTGGCACTGTGTCAATATAGTCAAACCCATCCTCAAAGTTGAACGTCATTATAAACCCCTGGTGCAAGATGTCCCATTCTTCAGTGCCATGGTGGAGCCCTATTTCCAAGTACCAATTCATTGGTATGACATCCAGGGTATGAAAAAATAGATGCACCCGTTCAGGCTGGGGCTACACTCCATAAGCCTTAGTCCATTTGGCCAGGTGATCGCACAGATCATCCCTTACATCATACTTGTATACCATCCATACTTTTGGATGTCCAAAGCATATTCTCATCATCCTCCTATATTCGCGCCAATCACCAAAATTATCCTTGTGTGTACCACACCATCTTGCGGGTGTAGTGTGTAGTGCCAATCCAAGGCCTGGAAATGATGATTTTCTGGTACGTCTCTTTCAAATGCATACAAAAAGCAATCAATGTTAGTTAGCCCATCATCATGAGGCAGATTCTTTACCTCTGATGATATGAAATGCAATGAATTGGTCATCATATTACAACACAGCGTAGATACTTCATGCATCTAGTTCTGCCTGTGCTCTAGTTCTCCATCCAAATTTGAAGTGCAAGAGCTCTCACGGTCCTATGCAAGACATCTGTCTACGATCAGACTTACCCAATCCTCGTCTTGCACTGTTATCTTGTAAATCTAGTCCAAATCGTCATCACTTTCATAATCGCAGATTGGTTCTGTATAGCGCAGTCATTCTACAGGATCCAGTGTGACCACTATGCGGAGTGATTTCTTTTCAAATATCATATTTCGCTTCTTTAGGTTGATTACCCCATTCATTTTAGTGGTCCAATCGATTCCAAGGAGTGCGTGGTAGGGATTTCTATCATCCACAATCTCTATTATTTCAAAATCTGCCAATGCGCTTGCACCTTCAATGTTAACTATTATCCCTTGCAGCCTCCCCATTGGGAGAATTTTCTGTTGATTCTCCATCCTTAACTAGACTAGAGACCATTGGAGCACATGTATCTCCATTCTTTCACATGTTTGTTTTGGCAAAACATTCGTGTCGGACCCCAGATCCAAGATAACTTGGTCAATTTCATATTCCCCTATCTGTGTGGTGAGTCTCATCTCACGTATAGTCCTTGCCTTATGCTTTCCAATCTTTCTGACTATGTGTGGTTTGCTAGGAGCACCGTCCTTGCCAACACACCAATTGATCAGTTCCTGTAGTCCTTTCACAGCCTTATTATTGTAGAGCAGTTTCATGCAGGTCTTTAAGAACATGGTAATCATGGATGGGTCCATTTCTTCTGCTGGTTTCCCCTGACTTCTTGAGGTAGAGGCCTCGGCGAAGATTTTCTTTACTTCCATAAATGTTTCTTTTGTGTGCTCCAGATTAAACCCAGTCTCCTTTTCTGGTGCTTTGCGGACCTACTCACCTTCCGCAGGCTTCTTCCCTTTATCCTCGCCAATCGTCCTTCCACTCCATAGCATAATGTTTACCTTAGGGTCTTCCTCGCGAGGCTCAGCCCTCATCATCTCGAGGTTCTGCACCGGCTGCGGAGGGTGTGCCCCCTTTCACAAATCTTAGCCAACAATATAAGGCAATCCTTAGTCGCATGGTCAAACTGAGTACTGTATAGGCATGACAGTCGTGTCGAATTCAAACAATCTCTCGCATAGTTTCCTGGTCCTCCACAATTGTAACAAATAAGCTTCCCTCGTCCTCTACCAGAACCCCCTCCACCTCGGCCTCCGCTACACCCTTAATACTCACCTTGTGTTCCTCCAATACCTTGGTCTCGAGGCCACATTTTTGCATGCACCCTCTATGCAGGTGTCCTGTCCATCATTAATTTGTAGCTATGACAATTGTGCTTGTCATGATCTACTAATTTACAGAATTAGTAGAAGAGTCGTTGTGGTGTATGTACAAATTTGTACAACAAATGCCAATTGTCGATCACGTGTTTCCCAGCTACCTATTATATAACGCACCATAGCATGGGCCCTGTACTTTTCCCTGCCACAGCCTCTAGCCTTAGAGGCATTGGTTCCCTTGATGAAACACAATTCACAAAGACTGGATAGTGATCCTTGTCATGCCCATGACATTTGCATTTCAGGCACCAAACTTCTTTGCATGCCTTCAACCAAGATGTTCTATCTTTCTTCAGAATTTTCATTTTGAGGCAAAGGTTTTTCAACTGCACGTGAAGCTGTTGAACCCCCAGATTATCATCTTGCATTGGTGTCTCATGCAGTCTCATTGTGATTTCCAAATCTTTGGCCTGGTTCCTAATCATCTATTGTGATATTGCAACACTTAGGTGGGGTAGGATCGAGGCCACGAACCATTCACGGTGCTACCCATCAGTTAGGTTCATGTTGGCTTCATGGATTGTACACTTCAATGTTTGATCGAAATCCCAGGGCGTCTCCCCAGGCTTCATCAGGATCTCCTTGAATCCTACAATTTACTGCGCTTGAGACTTAGGTCTACTGAATTCTCTATTCATCGCAGTCTGGATATCTACCAATGCAGACGTTGGGTTATCAATATTGTACTTAATGTATCATTTTAGTGCATAGTCCTGCAAAGCACTAACCAATATGGATTTCTTCATTTGGTCGTCTGTCATACCTTGAGCTTCCCATACAACCTTCGTAATGAACAAAAGCTGGTCTGGATCTTCATTTCCTACACTCTTGAATACAGGTAGTTTTATGGAGTTTGCCATATTGAATAGTGGTGGAGGTAGCAGCGGTGTGGGTGATGGGGTGAGTGATGGAGGTGAGGATGGGGGCAGTGTGGATTGATGGGATGAGGATGGAGGTGGTGTAGGTATTTGTGGGAACCATTGTCTTATCAACTAAATAGTGATTAGTGGAGAATACTGCACTGCTCCTTCGTTGTCACTCAACGAAGGTTCAATGAGTGGGATATACTCAGGACCTTTTCTTCCTTTATCCCTGAAATACCTTCCACTTCATGTAGCTTCAAACATCAAGGTAACTACATGACCCTCTTTTCACACAAGAGCATATTAATCTAATTATTTAGTGACTTCAAATACTTACCTCATGGTCCTTTGAATAAGTGATGCTTTGCTTTGTTGTAACTAATCGAAGTGTCAACCACGAACTTTGTCAAAAAACCCTCCTATGATGCAGTCAATCCAATGGTTGACAGTGCACTTGATCTTATCTTCAGAGGCTTCCAATCTCCGCACTAACTCTGGTGTCCAAAAAATTGGATTGTCAAGCCTCCACCTCCCTCGGCCATCTGCCAACTTCGCGATCCACTCGTATAACTCAATCAGGAAGGAACAAAAGAAGATTTCGTGTATTTTTGTGTACAAATATCTGTCCAACCGCTATTCTTTCGTAAATAATGGATTCTTGTTCTCTTGTGCCATGAATTCATGGATCTTTCTATCCAAGCAGTCTTTGATCCCTTTCTTAGTTGGATTCCAATGATGTGACATCACACATCTCATTATGCAGATCCTGGTCCCATTAACGAAACCATATGTTGGCTTGATAGGCCTTGACCCAAGTTCAGCGTTAGTTAGCCAAGAAAATCCTACACTACTAGCCCTTTCGGAGTTAGTCCATGAAGCGCAGACCAAAGTCAATCGAAGCAGTATGGGGGGATGCAGGAACCAAGTTTCCGCACCCTGAGATGGTTGTGATGTTAGTTTTATACTTTAATCTTTACTTTGCATAGATCGATAAGCCTTTAGGGATTATCGATGTACTTTCTATTTCGTCTCTTAGAACCCTCCACAAAGGTATACGATCTTCCTTCGCACAACCCTACACAATGATCTGGACACTTACGTGCCTCTATAAGTATGTTACTGTATAGGTTCCAAAATTATCTTAAGTGTTCACCAAATTTATCATGCAGTTAAGATTATCTTCGCTTAGACATATATCATTATTTACATTCATATAACAAATAGAAACCTATACATTCGCACATCAAATTAGCATTATAACATAAACCCTTAACTTAACATAACATAATCACATGCGATCCACAAAGGAAAAATACACAGTAATTTCATAATACTTGTCTTTATTGATGATTCGAATTCTCAATACAAACTCTATCTTCTCTGCGCACACTACTGCAGGGGTCCATGCACTCAGTTGCAGAATTCTACCCTAGGCCTCTATGGACTCAGCTGCAGAGCCTCTTCCTACGCTAAGACTCCCACTTTTAGCTCTTTATAGACTCATCCAAAACACTTCTTCTTCTCTTACTTCCTCCTTGGACTCCTATAAGACCTCCTTTTTATACAATCCCATGGTCCATGGACCAAGGGCGGATCTCTAAAACCGACATAACCTATCTAGACTAAGGGTGGAATTTTTTTTTTTCCTTTAGATATATTTGCACTTAGCGACCACAAAATGTAGATACTTTACATTTATTTGTACAAACGTCGAGCCTTCTGCCCTAAAACTTGGGTTTTAACGCCAAAATTGACCTCTACGGGACCCATTACCAACACCTGAGAAGATAGAGTTGGAGATAAAGGAGGAATAATCATACTTTACAGGAGAATAGGAATCAAAAGAGGAAGAGCCACAAACTCCAGTTTTTAGAAGATTAGTTCGAGAGAGAAGGAATCCAACAAGGTATAGTCCATATGCTCTCTATTCAAATTTTGCTTTATCTATTACTGAAGATGATCCCAAAATTGTCAAGGAGGAAGTAGATTCAGAGGATGGAAAACTCTTGAAAGAGGTCATCGTTGATGAAATGACATCTTTGGACAAAAATGAGGCTTGGGATCTAGTGGAGTTGTTGGCTAGAAGGAAACCCATTGGAAGAAAATGGGTGTTTAAGAAGAGGATGAATGCAGAAGGAAAGGTGGAGAAATATTAAGCTCAATTTGTAAAAAAAGGTTATTCCCAGGTGCTAGGAATTGATTTTGGTGATATCTTTTCTCTTGTTTCCAAGTTAGCATCTATTATATTATTTTTATGTCTTACTGCTGATTTTTATTTTGAAGTAGACCATATGGATGTGAAGAAAACATTTCTTCACAGGGATCTCGAAGAAGAGATCTACATGAAGCAACCTGAAGTCTTTTCAGTGAAGGGTAAGAAATAAATGGTATACAGGTTAAAAATGTCTTTGTATGGGTTAAAATAGTCACTAAGGATGTGGTATTAGAAATTTGACACATATATTCGGGGACTTGGCTTCACAAGAAGAAAAGTGGATCACTGTATGTATTTCAAATTAATTGGTTGCCCTGATTCGAAATGACAGAGAAATTATCCAATCTTTAAAGACCCAATTTTCCTCCAAATTTGACATAAAGGATCTTGGTGCCGCAAACAATATTTTGGGAATGTAAATTAAATGATATTGGGAAAAAAGGAAGCTCTAGTTAAACCAAAGGAATTATGTTGACACAAAATTGCAGAGGTTTAATATGCAGGATAGTAAACTAGTGAAGGTTCCTATTCCTATAGGTATAAAATTATCTACTGAATAGTGTCCTAAGACACAAGAAGAGGAAGAGGACATGCCCCATGTTCCATATGCAAGTGAAATTGGTAGCCTGTTGTATGAAATGGTTTGCATCAGGCCATACATTGCACATGTGGTGGGAGTATTGAGTGGTTTTATGTCAAAACCAAGGAAAGAGCATTGGATAGTAGTGAAACAGGTTTTCAGGTATTTGGGTGGCCCTAGTGATTATGGTTTGTGCTACCAAAGAAGACTAGGATTAGAAATAGTTTTGGGCATTCATGGCTTTTTGGATGCAGATTGGGATGTAGACATGGATCAAAGAAAATCTACAAGTGGGTATGTGTTTCACCAATTTGGATGAGAAGTTAGTTGGAAGAGCAAGAGACACTTTGTAGTTGAAATTTCAATTGTAGAGGAAGAATACATGGCTACCACTCATACAAACAAGGAAGCAGTTTGGTTGTAGAGATTGTGTTTAAGTATGGGGTTTGTACAGATAGCTATAAGGATAGACCATGACAGCCAAAGTGAATTTTTCTTATCAAAGAACCATGCTTATCATTCAAAGACAAAGCACATCGACGTTTAGTATCACTTTTTGAGGGATATGGTTGAGGATGTTATGCAACCAACTCACAAAAAGTTATTGCTGGTAAAGGTGGACACTTTGAAGAATGTTGCAGATGCATTGATGAAGTATGTGAGAACTAAGAATTTTTCTTGGTGTAGAGAAATAATGGGTGTTGTAGGGTTGGCCCACTGACTAAGCTCTCTTGTGACCCCCTATGTGGAAAGAAAACAACAGGTGAGAGAATATTGGGTGTGTATTATATTCTTTCCCTAATTAGTGGAATGCATTGTACATTGTGTTGGGCGTAGCAGGGGGGTGGAGGCCCCCTAGTCAAGGTTTTAGTAGGGGGGCAGTAGCCCCCCTACATGGGGTTTGGGTAACACCCCATATTTTTTTTAATTTTATCTATGCAAACCCAATAATAGTTGTGCGAACCCAAGGATGGGGGGTAGACCCAAAGATGCTGGGTGGATCCCCCCATGGTTTTGTGCATGGGTTTTGCACATGAATTTTGGCATGATGGTTCTCTTCCCATGGTATTTTGTAGATCTCATCTAGGGAACTACGGTTATGTTCTAATACAAGGTAATATGGATTGGGGTTTATGAATGCTTCAACATGTATATATATGTATTTTAAAATTGAAAGGAATATAATGAAAAGCCAATTTGGTAGTCTCGGTTTTTGTATCTAGGGGAAAATATCTGTGTATTTTTCTTTTCTGTTAACAATTTTTTTTTTAAGAATTATTTTGCAGCTAATTTTTGTAGAAGGTTAAAATGTACATAGGAAGGCCTGGTTGTTTTTGTTGTCAGTCTCACATTCATGCTTGGAATATGGCACGAGGATGATTAGTTGAAATAGATATTTGGTTCAACCCAATCTATGGTCGGGTGGCTCGTGGAAGTCCCATACTTCATTGCATTATGCATTCATAATTAAGAGATCTTTATCCTTGGTATTTCATGTGTAAATGTATTGGTTCATATGTGATTCTTATGGCTATTATATTCTTGTCATTTCTGTTGGTTATATACTAGCTATGAGTATGTTTTATGATAGACTTGATGTATGGCTCTCATCATGTTTTGATTAGAAAATTGATGTATGATGAATATATGACCTAATAGACTATAATTTAGCTATTGTGATAAGGCATCAATGCTTCTTTAAAAATCTCAGATAAGTATGAGACCCTTATGCTCATATATGTTATTATGACCTAAAGATTACATATTTGTGACATGTTTGAAGAAATGTATGTCATATAAAGTAGGGGTCAGATCAAGTACTTATACAAATGATTGAATTAGTAAACTTATTCCATTTTTATTTACCACTTTTTAAGGTTTCATGAAGTTCTGGGCAGTGGCCTGAGACCTAGCCCTGAAAAGGTGGCTCAAAATTTGAGGTTGCTGGCTCAGAAATGGCTGAAAAAGTCCATAGTCACTGGCATGCCTTGTTTTGGGATTGATTGGAATGCCTCAATCACATGCATGGATTTTCATGGGAATGATTGAGGGTCCAGATAAGTCAAATGTCAAGTTGTCTCATGGGTTGGTCACCTGGAAGGGTTGGCTCACTCTTGAAGGTTCTGTAGCATGTGTGGAAGGTCATAATGGTTTTTTTTGTCAGTTTCACTTCCTTAACTATACATGGGTATTTTATCATATAATAGTAGATTCTCATCACATGTTTACCATAGTGGACCAATTAAGTTGGGTAAATGAGGGAGGATGGTGTTACAGAGTGATATTAGAGCATGGTTCACCCCTTGCACTAGATGGGCGATGTGTGTTGAAAATGCATACATATTGGTTGCATATGTGTTCCTTATGCTTGTGGTTTATGTGTTTGTCATGTATGCATGGTGATGGTTATGCATGTTAGTGCTTATATGTTATTATACATATATTGACACGATGATAGTTCTTGTGCATGAGGTGATGGCATGCAGTCGGTATGGTCATGCAATGATAACTAGATAGTGGTTGAAATGATGTTTATATGTTGATATGATTATGCTTATACATGTATTGCGATAATCTGGTTGATCTTGTAGACAAGATATCCTCCCCTGAACTATACTAAGGTATGTTGATTATGTTATGTTTTGGTTTAAGTTGACATGGTATACTTGTAGGAAGAAGATCAAAGATTACTAGCAAGATGGTAGACTAAAATTCATGAGACTCTCCTTGTGGATTAGATGAGCAACGTGTTGTTGGGAACTCTTCTGATTTAGAAGACACATTGAGAATCTTGAAGGAAGAAATAAGAATTTGCAAGTCAAATAATGACATAATAATGTAGGCATAGGAGAAACAAGAATAAGTCAATGCAGTAATCCTTCAGAGTTTGGCAAAATTACAGAGAAAGGGATCACTACAGATTAGCCATGGGTAAGTGGACAAGGCTAATGGGGCATATGGCAGTAGATCTCATGGTGTGCATAGGTTGGATAGGGATGACATGATCAAAGATGGTAGGCTCTTGGATACTTCTGATAGGAGAGGCGATGGACACATGTTCTATTCTAGTTTTGGTTATGATAGGAACTATGATCGTCAACGTTATCATCCTTACAGGAGGAGCGATAGGGGATATTTTCTAGATGAGCAAGAAAGAGAAGCCACCTACCTTTAATGGATATTTGAAGAAGTTAGAGCATGCAGAAGCATGGCTACTTGGGATGAAGAAATTATTTGAGCTGCATGAGTACATAGAGAATATGAAGGGCAGAATATCTATCTTCATCCTCAAAGGGAAAGAAGATATATGGTGGGAAGAATGAAGTGTGTTAGAGACATAAAGACTGAATACTTCAGTTGGCATGAATTCAAGAGACTTTTTAGGAAGAAGTACCTATTAGAGAGGTACTATGATAGCAAAGCTAAGAGGTTCTATGAACTAAAGATGGGATCGATGATAGATGAGGGGTACATGACCAAGTTTCTGGAGTTATTGAGGTATGTATCATATCTTAAAGATGAGAAGGCCAAAGCTCAGATGTTTTTCAGTGGATTACCATCAACATTTAAAGAGTAGATTGAGTATGATGAGCCTCAGTTCCTTGAGGAAGTTATTAGGAAATTGGAGCACTATTATGAGCAGTCAAATCATAAGACAAAATATTAGCAAGGATGGAAAGGGAAAGACAAAGCTAAAGGTATATGGTAGCTGAGATGAACAAGGCCTCCAGATGTAGATGAGAAATAAAATGTTGCACTTTATAATAAATTCAATGTAGTTAGATAGGGATAGGGGTCACAGCCTAAAGGGCAACAAAATAGAGGTGATGTTATGGGACTGTTGCAGTGTTGGATACGTGGCAAGGGGCATCTCAAGAGATATTTTCTACAGTATTAGGGTGGTAGGCCTCATATCTATAGTACATAGGAGGCACAAACTATTGTGGATGTTGGGCACAACATTCCTCGTATTTATGCAACATTAGTAAAAAAGCAGGCAAATCACCATGCATCTATTATCGAGATGAACGGTAAGCTTTGTGATTAAGTTGTTTCTATTTTGATTGAGCCTAGATCTAATTATAGCTATGTTAACCCTCACTTGGTGGATAAGTGTGGTTTGAATAAATAAGTGCATGCAGAATCCTAGATAGTGTAGTTGGCTACAGGTACAAAGAAGAGAGTTCATCATTGTCTAAGAGCTTGTGCATTCAAGTTGAATGGTATGCCTACATCAACACATTTGAATGTCTTTTCGTTGGGGTCATATAATATGATTTTGGGTATGGTCTAAGGTGGATTTTTATGACAAATCTATTGAGTGCTTGGGTGGTATGGGGGAACACATGATCTTGTAGGGTAAGAAGAAGCAATATCAGTTAGGATGGTGACAGCTATATAGGTAAAGCACAATTGCGGAAAAGGGTGTGTGTTATTTTCAGTGCATATTTCTAGTGATAAAGGTAAGGATGTTGAGGATGCGTAGGTATTGAGCAGGTAACTAATATTTGAGCTGTTTTATGATGTGTTTTCGACAAATATTTCAGAGTTTCTACCTCATAAAGAAGTGGAATTTTCCATTGAATTGGTACCAAGGGCAACCCCAGCATCAAAGGCACCATACAGGATGAGCACACTAGACTTAGTAGAGTTGAAGTTGTAGTTGAAGGAAATTATTGGCAAGGGATACATTAGGCTAAGTGTATCGATGTGGGGCACACCAGTGTTGTTTTTGAAAAATAAGGATGGTACTCTAAGGCTATGCATTGATTACAAACGATTGAATAAGGTGACCATCAAGAACAGGTATCCATTGTCGATGATTAATGAATTGTTCGATCAATTGAAGGGAGCATTAGTGTTCTCAAAGATTGATCTGAGATCATGATACCATAAGGTACGCATCAATGAAGAGGTAATATATAAGACAAATTTCTAGACTAGGTATGAGAATTATGAGTTTGTTGTGGTTCCATTTGGTTTAACTAATGCTCCAACTACTTTCATGTGCTTTATCAATAGTGTGTTGCATCCCTATCTGGACAAGTTTGTTATTGTATTCATTGATGACATATTGATATATTCTAAGAATGAGGATGAGCATGTTGAAAACTTAGCAGTAGTATTGAGATTGCTAAGAGAACATCAATTGTATGCTAATCTTATTAAATGTAGTTTATTTCAGACAATGGTACATTACTTGGGAAATTTTGTTTCCAAGGAAGGCATAGTAGTGGATCCATAAAATATAAGGGCTATCATGGAGTGGGAAACTCCTAAAAATGTGGATGAGGTAAGATCATTCATGGGTTTAGTAGGTTATTATAGGAGGTTCATTAGGAACTTCTCTCACATTATATATCCTATTATGCCACTATAGAGACAAGGTAAGAAACTTGAATGGACAAAGGAATGTGCAAATTTTTTTGATAAATTGAAGAAGTTGTTGATGAATGCTACAATGTTAAATATTGTAGATCTAGAAAAATATTTTGTGGTGTGTACAGATGCTTACAAGAGAGAAATTGGTGGAGTCTTTATGCAAGGAGGACATGTAGTATGCTATAAGTCACAAAAACTGGCTGAGCACAAGTAGAATTATCCAGCACATGATCTTGAGTTGGCAGCGGTCATCTATACACTAAAGATGTGGAGAAACTATCTTCTTGGCAGGAGGTTTTTACTAATGAGCGATCACAGTGGATTGAGATACTTGTTTGAACAACTAAATTTGAATGCCAAGCAAGCTAGATGGTTGGCCATGATTACTGAGATTGACTTTGAGATGAGGCACATCAAGGGGAAAGAGAATAGGGTTGTAGATGCTCTTAGGAGGAGGATATAGGTAAATAATATAGTATCTATGAGCACCTATGGGACATACTTACAGGATCAGATCTTATAGATAGGGCAGTAGGATGGTAGGTACATGGATCTTATGCACAGGTTATAGCAGGGTACAGGTGAGTAGGACGTGGATTATCGTATTACAACAAATGGTTTGATCACATTTAGGGACAAGATATATGTGCCAAACAACAATGAGGGAAAGAATACCATCTTGAGAGAGTTTCATGAAAAATTTTATTTAGGTCATCCAAGATACCAAAATATATTGAAAATAGTGAAGAAGTTTTATCATTGGCCGAATATGAAGAAATATGTGGCAGAGTTTGTGGCTAGATGTTTTGACTATTAGTAGGTGATAGTAGAATGTAAGAATCCTAGTGGATTACTACAACCAATTATGATCCCAGTGTGGAAGTGGGAGGTCATTTCCATGGAATTCATCATAGGTTTGCTGAGGAAATCTAGACAACATGATTACATCATGGTTGTGGTGGATAGGTTGACTAAGGTAGTGCACTTCATTCCAATGAAGTATACTTATTCAGATAATGATGTGGCATGGGCATTCATTAGAATGTAGTGAGGCTACATGGTGTCCCAAGGAAGATTGTGATAGATAAGGATGCTAAGTTCACTTCCAAGTTTTGGAAGGAGTTGTTTGCAGGTTTTGGGAAAGAGTTGGCCTTCAACATAACTTATGATCCATAGATAGATGGACAGACAAAGAGGGTCAACAACATATTGTAGGGCATGTTGAGCATGTATATGATGCATCAGTAGAGGAGATGGGAGGAGTAGCTTATGTTGGTTGAATTCACCTATAATAATGGTTATCAAGAGCCACTAATGATGAGTCTGTTTGAGGCACTCTATGGGTGGAGTTCTAATACTCCCATGAGTTGGAATGATCCAGTGAATAGGATGTTGATTGGACCAGATATGTTGGCAAAAATGTAACAAGAAATGTAGGTAATCAAGAAGAATATGAAGGCATCACAAGAAATACATAAAAATTATGTATATTAGAACATGTTGTTTAAGGATTTTCAGGTTTTGGAATAGTTAAATTTGCGCATCAAGCCCAAGAAGAGATCCTTAAGCATTGGATTGTGTGCCAAGTTGGTACCTTGGTTTTGTGGACCTTTCAATTTTCTTGAAAGGATTAGACCAGTAGCCTATCAACTTGCACGACCTCTGAAAGTGAAAGTCCATGATGTTTTCCATGTGTCATTTCTTAAGAGGTATGTTAAAGATGTTGATCATGTGATTGATTGGTCTATATTGCAGATGGAGCCAAATGGAGAATTCCAGCTGAAACCTCAGTGTACATTGCAGAAAAATATCATGCTCCAGAACCAAGCAATAAAACAAGTTAAAGTGCAGTGAAAGAACTTTGGGCCTGATGATGCTACATGGGAGATGGAAAATCAAATGCAATCTATGTATCTTCTTTATTTGATGGTTGAATGAATGTTTTTGGTATATGTTTTGCTATATTTACACATGTATATGGATGTAAATACCACCATGAGTTATGTTATAAATCTCCAAAAAGTGGTATGGGTGTCATGTTGTTATGTTGTCACGTTGGTTTGATTCTCAGTAGGTTGATCATTATAAATATTGCATCGAGCTAAGTTATAAAGCTCCATGGGAAGTATGTTTTTCTTCTCAATAGTCTTATTGGTTATAGGTGTCATTGAAAACCGAGGATGGTGTTCCCCCAAAGGGGATGGTTCTATAACAACCTTGGTAAAAAATCCATGTAATAAAGTTAATAAAGGAAAAATAATAACCAAGGTCATGGGACACTTATTCCAAGCTGAATGTTGGGAAAATCATCCTAGTGTAGGTGTTCATTTGGTTTATTATGGCTAAGGAAATTGGAAATGGAAAAGACTTTGGAAAGGAAAAGTGGCATAAAATTGGTATTTTATTAATGAGAATAATGGAAATTAGGAGAAAAGGAAGGTGAAAGGTCAGAGTTTGCACTTGAGGAAAACGAAGGAAAATAATGAAAAATTGAAGAAAATGGAGGCCTCATTAATAAAAAGGTTTCTGAGGATCAGTTGGTACCTTTATTCAGTTAATTTTTTGAGCTCTCTCTCTCTACTCTCTCTCTCTCATACTCTTGGATACTTAGAGAATTATTGGAGCATTCTAGCATTGGATCAAGAAAAGAAAAGGAAGGACAAAGAAGGAAAATGGCAGGAAAGATCAAGCAAGGAATAGAAGGATTAAGAAAGTATGACATGATTACTTGAAGATATCGATTTACATGTGTGATTTATTTTCTATATGTGGCACGCATGGTACATGCATGTGTGTTCTTGGTTCTCTTGTTATCATTGGCATGGCTTTTCCAAGGTGTGGTAGTATTCTTCATCCTTGCCTTTCCATTTCCAGATAGCCATGGTGTGGTGGGTTCTCTTCTATTTGGTTGAGCTATATTCTTGGATGGATTTGAAGCTGAGTGGGGTGGTCTCAGGATTATTCACAAGGCCTAGAAATTCTGAGATGGGATACAAGGTAAATTCTGGTTTTGAGCACCTCAATTGAGCCTAGGAATCCCTTAATTGATGAATGGAGGTATTATAGGCCATTTTGTCACATCTGATCAATTGGACTTCAACTAGATCAATCAACATCCTTTGACCTCCTTCTCGTTATCCTCACACAAATTCCTAGCCATGACTCATTCTTATCCCTGATTTTTTACCAGAAAACACCTTGTTTTAGTCATTTTAAGGACCAATGCTCCTGGCCTCCTACTAAACAGTGTTGACAACCAGGTTACTCCACCGTGGATTATGTTGATCACCTTTAGGTCGCTCCACTATTCACATGTGTTGGTTCTATAAATTCGGGAAAAAGAGAGAGAATCTCAAAGCCTCTTCTTCTAGAAGCTTCTAGGATCTATTGTAATAATTTACCTAAGATAA
This sequence comes from Pinus taeda, assembly GCA_000404065.3. Classification (NCBI taxonomy): domain Eukaryota; kingdom Viridiplantae; phylum Streptophyta; class Pinopsida; order Pinales; family Pinaceae; genus Pinus; species Pinus taeda. Next base: position 17,480 of record APFE030968057.1, on the reverse strand, counting down.
AATACTAAAATCCTATCCTATCCTACCTTGGATTTTTCATGCCTTACCCCTTTATCTCATCCTAACATTAAGAGTGTATCTTAAACCCTAATTGGTAAAATGATAACAATTCATGAACTACCTGCTTCACCTATATAATTGTTGACATCCATAAGACAGGGGTTAGCTTTTGGAGAGTGATTCTACCCTCATGCTACTGATGTGAGAGATATCTTCCATGCATTAGGGTGATTAAAGGTGAAATTTGTGATAAGGAAAGGATAAATCAACTTGGAGGGGATCTTTTATAGGATCAACACCTATTTTTCGTTATAACTCACTCCATTTCTATTAATGCAAAGAGTTCATTTTTTCCCTATATATGATGTTATGGTTTCACTATTTCAATACCATTTTGATCTATTGAATAAAAGGATTAGATGATGCTACATAGATTTCTTGGATCGTTGGCTTGTGTTATCTATCTATGCATGTTCTAATAATAACGATCAGAGCTAGGATTGGAGCATTCAATCCAAGGAAGGAGTGAAGCATACAATGAATTCCAGATATGATTCATCCCATTTATTTACTTTAAGGAAAACATTAGTGCCTTTGTCTTTCTATTGTTCTAGGTTATTCCACCAGGCCTAGGGAAGATAATTTTGTCTATAATCATAGATTCTGCATAACAAATTGGAGACCATAGTAAGGATAAATGTATTCCCTTGGTGATTTCTTTGTCCATTTTTTTTGTCTTACTTATTTTCGGGACCTTTACTATCTTATCCAGTCAAGAACAGACCTAGGAAGACCATTCATTGAGTCTCAATTGCAATACTTGTGCTGAAAATTTGCATCCCTAGAAAAAACACCCTTTGGTCCTCTAATAGAGAGTTGTGACTCAACCCAACCTTCTCTGTGACTACCTTGCATAGCACTAGTGCCTTCTCTACACTTGTGATGGCCCCCATTCATGCACAATTTTGTCTTTGTGTTGATTTTCTCTCTGATCCAGCCTTGATTCTAGCTTCTCTTCCTTGAGTTTCTGAGTGTCTTGTGCTCCCTCTGAAGCTTCCATTTAGTTTTCTTTTGTTTTGATACCTTTGGTAAGGATTTGTTTGAATATTTTCCTTCATTCTTATCATTAGGTTGTTTAAAAATTGATTGTATTTGATCATTTAGTGCTTAATGAATTAGTGTTCTAGTCTTCATTCTAAAAATCTTGTTTGAATTAGTGATTAGACTTTGCATCTTAGTTTTCTTCATTTTGGAAAATTAAGTGACTTGGAAAGAAGAATCTTTGCATTGGAATTTAGGGTTTTATGTGTGCATTGAAATTGAAATAGTTTCATTGAAAAGGGAATTGTATTTTGCATATTGTTTGATGTGTATTGTTTACTACATACTCTTTGTCTTTCCCCTTCCTGAAATATATTTTCATTGAATGAGAAAGATTTCATTTCCTCATGCTAGTTTTCGTTTTAGGATATTCAAGTGACATTCTCATTGAGACCTAAAATGGAAAATTAATTGAAGCTAAACAATAAAATTTATTAAATCAACCTAAGGAGAATTTGTAAAATTAACGCAAAGATTTCGAGGCCTAGGCTAGGGACGTGTTCCGACGTCGTTAAATGTAGTAGTTGTCATTATTTTCCAACATTTTATCTCGGGGGTAAAATCTCGTTCCATGTATTTGATTGTATAAAATCGTTCTCCACGTACCTTTGTGTATACTGGACGGCCCTCCACACATGTAAAGTATATGGGCATGCTCTCATCGAACGCTTACGAATTAGACAAGACTACTACAAACTGTACTCCCATGTATTGTTAATTATATTTTGGGAGTCCCCTATAGGTTGCTATCCTTTCCATAGGTAACCGAGTCGGTCACCTTGTATACCATGATACACAGAACACAACATTCAAGGAGATTTGTTGCATGTATGTTAAGTCCTTGGTTTTTCGAGTTGTATATTGTAGCTCACGGTTGCTTGGTAAACCATTTTTTGTAGTTACCACTCTTTGTTTGTGTTTGTGTCTTTAATTTCTAAAATCAATTAATTGATCGTGGAATAGAATCCTCCTCATGGAAAAAATCCTTAGTAGATCTTAGGTCAAGACTAATGGAAATAGTTCCTGAGTCCACCAATCAAGGAAACCCCTCTGACGAGAAGCCTAGTCCTTTTCCTTGTTTTGGAAATATTGGTGCTCCTTATATCACAATGTTGTCCCTTCCCAAATTTACCATTGGTTTTCCAGTTTGTTTTTTCCGACCCCTATGGTTATGAATATCCAAACTGCTTCTCAGCCAAGTAGTCCTCCACCTAATAAGCTAATCCTAAATTTTACCCTTTTCCTCCTTCACATGTTTAATATTCTTCCTCTTTGTCTATTGAAAGCCTCTAATTTAGTAACCAGGTGGGTAAGAAGAAGAAAAAAGGGAAGAAGAAGAAGAAGAAGCAAAATAAGTACAAGGGCAACCAAGCAACCATTGATAATGATGTAAATTATGTTAAGAAACCTTCTAATCATCCTCACAAAGTTAAGTCCCTTTGCAAGCTTTGTAAGGGGAATCACCTTCTAAGATATTGTCCTAGTATTCCCAAGGTGTTAGAAGTGTGGTCCATAGGCTCACAAAATTTTTCTCCCATCTAATGAGAACCACTTGGAAGCTATGTCCTCTTGGTAGTCATGATTAATGTCCTCAGAGTAGATTTCCTTTTCTTGTGTTAAGCTCACTAAAAAATGAAACAAGGTCCCGGAGCATAGTTCCTTTCCTTGAGTCAAGCTCCTCAAAAAATGAAATGAGGTCCTTAGAGAAAACTTCCTTTTCTTGTGTCAATCTCGTTAAAAAATGAAACAAGGTCCTCTAAGAAAAGTTCCTTTTCTTCTGTCAATCTCGTTAAAAAAATGAAAAAAAGGACCCTTGAGCATAACTATTTTCATGTGGCAAGCTTATTAAACAGTGAAACAAATCACCTTCCAAGTTGACTATTTGATTAGATCTCGTAAATTCCCAGTTAAGTCTTTCACTTGATAAATGAACCTTCATTCCATCCACTTGTTAGCAATTAATAGCCTACTCAGTGCATGAAATGAAGCTTGGGGGCATGTGCCTTGAAATGAGTCATTATGTTGGGTCCATGTAAAATTATTCCAAGCATAGTGTTTCTCAGTTTCAAGCTTATGTAAAAATGAAACCACTCTCAAGAATAGTTTTTCTCATGTTTCAAGCTTATGAGAAAATGAAACTACCTTCAAGTAATTTCAAGCGTTGTTTCCCATGTTTCAAGCTTGTGTAAAAAATGAAACCATTCTCATTTTATCCTACGTGATTTTCATTTTTATCAACCTCTTTCTGCTAGATGAGCCTTTGTTTTACCATTCCATTGTCACCATCTTCTTAGTCGATCATACACTTTCACTTGGTTTTTTTACCCTTTCCTGAGGAACAATTGTGATGAGTGGTATTATTATCCAACCTCTTTAACTTTGCATGTTTGAGCAGTTCCATCATGACCGGAACCATTTTACCACTCGTTCCTCTAGCAGGAGTCCTCTTTCAACTCTTTTCAAACTCCCAAAATATGAAAAGATTGTCAAGCACTTGTCTTTTCAAATTCATTAAGGTAAATGAAAATAAGTCTACTCAGTATAAGTTTAACCCTTTTCTAGACTGAGATAGACTACTTACGAAAAAAGAATACCTTAGTCAAACATGGCTAAGAGGTTCTCTTGGGTATTATTTTCTACCTTTTCAGACCTAAGGGACTATCTATGAAAATTAATATCTGGATTTTTATTTTCCACCTATTTTTCAAACTCTCTAAACATGAAAAAGATGTTGAGTTTTACCTTTTCTTGACTCTTTAAAAGTTCAAACAATGATGTACTCATGATTCATGACGGGACCAAACCACTCATTCTTTAGGTTCATTAAATATTTTCAGAGGGATTAATCTAAAGGATTAACTTACAAAGAAATCATATGTTATCCTCCTCAATCTTGTTAAAAAATAAAGAGGTATTGACCAATATGGTTGGGGAAATTGGGAAAACATGTACTCCATTTTGATAATGGAGCAAGTCACTCTTGAATGCAACACTCTTCCACTTCATCTATGTGGTTTTTGGGTTGGGAAATCTTCTTGTCTTTTGGTTTATCATATCATTTCAAATCCTCCATTTTGTTTTGGGTCAATGTTGCCAACTCCATTCAGTGTCTTCATTCTGTTCAAGAGAAGTCATTCAATTACTATATATGATGATACTCTTAGGCATTCATTCCATGTTTGCCTTCTTGATTTAGTCCTGTATCAACATTATTCTGACCATTCTATCTCAAATCATCATACATGTTTCATGTCTTTGAAGGGGGATACATCAAGGCCTCTTGCGACGGGTTGCTTTTTGTCCACATCGACTCATTATCTAGGAAATTGACTTAGAAACACCCCTTTGTACCTTGGTTCTTTCATACATTAATGGTTTACTAATATATTTTAGTTAGCTCAATCATTACATCAATGGTGTCTCTTGTGATGATTATTGATTGAGCTATTTTAGTTCAGCTCTATTTTATATTACAAATTGTTTTCAGAACTGAAAATGAAGAGACAAGTTTGTGAGATTTTTTTGGAAGTCCAAGAGACAATGCTTCATTTCATATTCCTACAAAGAATACAAATGACCAATATTTCTTTCTTATAAAACATACAATGTGGAATGGAAACAAAAAATTTGATATGAAGAAGTCTATAGAAGAAGATTGATGAGCAACAATAGAAGAGGCACAAAGTTGTAAAGGAGAAGTAATGCAATAGTAGAATTGAAAGAAAAATTGTATACAAGGTAATGAGTATTTGTGACTTGATGTTGTGATTGAGAGTTTTATGTCCCTTTCTATTTTGTAGCATGATAATTAACATATTGTATCCTGTTGAGGTAGGAGCCTCATGTGGGTTGTAGCATGCAGCAAATTTGTGGGAGTAGGAGCTTCCTTTGAGGTAGGAGCCTCGTGTAGGTTGGAGCCTACAAAAATCTATTGTAATAAGGAGTAGTAGCTTGCCTTCACATCACTTTCAGCCTAAATTTCATGTTTTTCTCCCTTTGGGGTTTCCACTTATATATGGTGTCTTCATGTGTTGGTTCTTGAATGTTGTGTGAATGTTCTTGAATTTTGGATAAATATATCTGCAAATTTATCTCTCTGACACCTGCAAAAGGAATTCAATAATAATAGATGAAATACATAAACCATTAGTTGCATAAGAAGAAAATTAAGCTGATCAAAAAGTAAAGATTTTAAATTACAAATTCAACCCCCCTCTCAGTAATTTCCAATCATAAATATCACTTGATTCAAACCATATAATTCTTTCTTCAATCTACAGTGTGAGTCTTATTTTCTTTTACTTCAAATCCCTGAGGTTTCTCAACATATACTTCTTCATGTAGTATGCTATGAAAAAATGTCATCATTACATCCATCGAGTGAAGAGTTGATATTTGACTAGTAACAAGGGAAACAATCAATATAATAGTAGTGTAGTGTGCAATGGGAGAAAATATATCATCATTATCTTCTCCCACTTTCTGGGAGAAAACTCAGGCCATGAATCTTGCTTTGTACTTCTTAATTCTTCCATTAGCTCCATGCTTGATTTTGTATAGCCTGCATCTTAAAGTTACAACAGTATTTACCTTAGGTCTCAGAATAATATCCCATACATAATAATTCATAATTGATTCATATTATTTGGCCATGGAATCCTTCCAAACCTACTCTTTCACTACTTCTTCAAAAGTAGGAGGTTCGGGCTGTATGATGGAGCTCTTTTCTACAACATATCCATGGTACCGACATGGATTCTTGATTTCCCTAAAGGGCTTTTGGAGAGAATATGTCTCTTAGCATATTGAAATGTATTTTGAAGCCAAAGTGGTCTCTTATTAGTGGGGTGATCAGTTGGAGGAGGGTACAGGGGATCCACAGGCTCCATAGGATCATCAGCTATGCCCTTCTTAGATTTCAACATAAAAGGACCATCTAGTACATCCATGTCATCATCTTTCTTCCTAGGTGGAGGAAGTTCCCTTTTATTTTCCAAGGGAATAATCTTCATTGTACGTAACATCCCCGCTAAAATCGATCTTCCATTGGCTAGATATATAAATTCTAAATTCCTTAGAGTTTTCATTATAACCAACAAATGTACCTTTCTTTCTGGTGGCTTCCAGCTTGTTCCCTTTCTCTTTCAGTATATTAAAATATATGGGGCAACCAAATATCCTGAGATGTCCAATGTCGATATGCACACATGTGAATACTTCTTTGGGAGTATTATTGTCCAATGCTTGACGAGGAACCCTATTTTGAACATATACCATTGTATTTGTAGCTTCTCCCCAGAGGAACTTCGACAATTTTTTATCATGCAACATAGCTCGAGTAGCTTCCATGATGGACTTGTACTTTCTTTCGACAACTCCATTTTGCTTGGGATTATAAGGTACAATAGTTTCCTTCTTCATTGCAACTTCCTTGCAAAATTCAATGAATTAATTTTCTATATTCTCCCTACCATTGTTAGATCTGAATACTTTATTTTTTCCCCTATTTGATTTTCTATCAATGCCTTGAAGTTCTTGAACATATCAAAAGCCTCATCATTATTCTTCAAATAATATATCCAAATATTCCTGGAAAATTCATTAATAAATATTATATAGTACAGATGTCCACTAATAGAGTGAACAAGCACGAATCCACATACATTAGAATAAATGAGTTGAATAATATCATCAGTCTTATTCATGCTAGAGGGAAATTGTCCCATTGTCTTCTTTCCACTGGCACACCTTGGGCATACTCCATCATGACTAGATTGAAAATCAGGCATCCTAGAGGCAAACATCTTCAATTTCGGTAGAGCTTCATAATGTAGATCAGCAAACCTTCATTGCCATATCTCACTTTGATGATTAGTGTTGTGGGCCATTTCTAGTAGAGGTATTCCATTGAATCTATAGAATCTTTCAACCTAGATCCTAAGGTAAAAGCATCCATCATGCAGGATCCCATAGGCAATGTGTGGAATTTTCCTTTGATGAAAGCTACTCTCATACCCTTATATTCCAAACCAGAAATAAATACTAAGTTCTTCTTTAGTCCTAGAACATACATCACATCATGAAGAATAATGGATTAACCAGAGTCCAAAATAAATTTTATAGAACCAAAACCCTTCACAGGATGAGTGGAGTTGTCTCTAAAAATTATTTTTAAACTTGTCTCCTTCTCAACTATGTTAGAGAGGACTTCCTTGTACCAATATAAAAGTGTATAAGCCCCACTATCTACCAACCAATTATTATATGAATCTGGAGGGGAAGAACTAGATAGAGTAGAAATAAGAATTTATTTAGATTCTTTAGCAGCTATATTGTTTTCATACCTGGAGTTCCTTGAGCTCTTTCAAGGATGATGGCCTTCTTCATAATCATCCAGGGTATCTCTTCTCCTTCTATCATACCTTCTTCTTCTACAATCTCCTCTTCTTTGATCATCACCTCTTATTATATTATTGAACCTATTATTATTGAAGCCATGGTTATTGTTTTAATTTGACCTTGTAGCATATCTCTTCTTTGGGCAAGCTCGAGCATAGTGATCATGATTGTGACAATTTTAGAATTCAATATCCCTTGATATTTTATTAAAGTCCTTAGATTCAAGAGGAGGCCTTCATGAAGCAGATGGTATTCCTCTCCATTTTCTCTTCTTTTCTTGAGAAAAAAATGCAGAGGGCTCTCCTTCTTCATCCTTTTAAATTCTTCCTCTAGAAATCATATTGTCTTCTTCTTGAGTACATTTTCCAATGAGCTCATCAAATGACAAAAGAACTTTATTGTTTATTAAATTAGTAATGAAGGTTTCCCATATAAGAAGAATATCTTAAAGAGTCACCACCACCAACTCTCCATTAGATATTTGTTGTTGGCTTGAGGGGGCTTGACTAAGGTTCAACGTTAATTAGCCAAACAAATACCTACACTACTGGCCCTTTCAGCATCAGCCCGCGGAGCACGGACTGAAGTCTCACAGAAATCAGTTTGGGGGATTGTTGGAACCAAGTTTCTGCACCCTAAGATGGTCATGATGTCGTTTAATTCCCTCTATCCCTGCCTTCACACAAGTTGCTTCGCTCTAGGGCTTGCAAAGCAAACCCTACATTCTGGTCTTCAATACCTCCACGACAAGATACAATCGTCCTTCACGTAGCCTGAGTCTACTGCTCAAGTACTTTCACGCTGCTATGGCAGTGTGCAGTACAAATTCCCAAATTAATCTAAGTGCCTTGCTTATCTTATCGAACAATTATAGTTATCCTCGCATAAACAAATATTCATATATGCATTCAGTTATTCAATGTAATTTCATTCATTCACACACCATATAAGAATAATAAAGAAAATTCATACATAACATATCAAGATGCATCAATAGAAAAAAGACACAGAAATTACAGAATATCTCTCTTTATTAATATCTCCCAAGTGGTTACAAACTCTGTCCATCCTATGCACATAGCTATAGGGGTCTGCACACTCAGCTATGGACTTCTACCCTAGGTGTCTGTGCACTTAGCTATGGACTTCTACCCTAGGCGTCTGTGCACTCAGCTACAGAGCCTTTACCTACACTACAACCAAAGACTTAGATTTCTTGCTCTAAAGCTATGATTCTATTACATCATTCATCATTGTCTTCTCCAACTACTTAGAGCTTAGCTCTTTTTATACAATCCCATGGTTTGTGGACCATGGGTAGATCTCTTACAACCAAATTTACTTTACAAAACTAAGGGTGGACTACCCTTTATGACAAATAATATCTTCGCGCTCAGCGACAAAAAAATGTGGAGTCTTTACAATAATATTACAAAAATTGACTTAAACATGGGCTTTTAGCCCCAAAACTGCCCTTAGAGGATCCCACTCCCAACTGGCCCCCAACACAAACATCATGACTCACCCTCGAGTCACTCAACAGGCACGGAGATCTTTACGCAAAGCCCATCCAGCTTGACCCTGATTACCGCAACTTCGACTATGCACTGAGCTGCTACCCGCTTCGCATCTTCGACTGTCTTCTCGGTTACTACCCCTACGTTATCAACTTGAAGTTGCTTTTGTGTCACTTGTAAAGATGTAAGATTGCCTTCAATATTTCCTGTGACTACATAAGCTTCCTCCAGCTAGGGCTTTAGTCACGCCTTCAGCACTGCTTTCCTTGTGCAATACTGCGTCCACCTGTTCCTTCAGCTACTTGGCTTCCTATAGCTTGGGTAACCTCTGTGTAAGTGCGACGGTTCATGCTCTACACTTAACTTCATCATAGATCTGTTGGAGTTCACGTGCTTCAATCTCTAGCCTCTAGATGTTTGGGTCCTCCTACAAGTCGATCAGGACCTCAAACGATTATTTGAACAACTGTGTGCAGTCTACTACTGCACTCTCCATTACCACAACTACTTCTATGATAGTGGTTGCCTGCTATTCCTTTCCCTCTGGTGGTGTTGAAGGCTAATCCCTCAATTGGAGACTTGTAACTTGTAGGTTCAGCTCCAACTAAATCTGCGCCATCTCTATCTGAGTGTCGCACACGCTTGTGGCCAATTTACGGATGCAGACCTTGATTTGCTCCTCCTTTGGAATGGCCAATTCTGGGACCATTTTGCAGGCCACCTCTACAACCTGTATGATATTCTTGCTTTGGCTGGTTGCCTTAGCTTTAGTGGTGATTGTAGCATTCCTCTGTAAGGCCATCTGCTCATTATTTATTTTCTATTCACTGATCACCTGGAGGGTACGGTGCTAACGGGCCCTCAACTCTTCAATGACTCCATCTTACAAGAGGTGGAGTGCTTCACATGGGAGTGCTACTAGGTTCTATCCCACTCCCTTGAAGGCATTGATAGTGGGCATGTCAGCCTCATTTTCTGTTGTTAGTGGTCCATTTGACAGCACTAGCACATTGGAAGCCTTCGTGTGTAGCATATTGGCAGCCAAGCTGGTAGACACCGTACCAACTTCTGACACATGGGTCTGCAACTCCTACAATCCTATTTGGATGGCCCATAGGATGATCTGTTGTTGCTTTTCGAATTACTACACGGCCTCCGTGGTCACATCTTGGACTATGTCACCGATATCATATAAGTCAGCCTCTTGTTAGTGTCATAGGGTTCAGCGAGGTCTTGGTTGCCTTGGATTTCTTTCTGAACCCTCCCTTCTCCAACGCTCTTGGGCGCTTAATGCGGGTGGATGTCTCCTAAGGGTCCGCGCCTATTCCACCTGGGTCTTCTTAGTAGTGTCATTTTTCCTCTTTTCGACCAGATGCGCCATCTTCAACTTGGTCTCTTCCTTCTTCTTCTGTGCGGTGGACTTGCTTCCACCCACCACCAAGTCCATTGAGGTGTGCTACTTCGCTGGCCATTTATCCAACACCGCATTAGTGGCATCATCTGTGTCTAGATACGACAAATCATACCACTTCTACGTAGGGTCCTTCTATGCCTTGATCGAAATCCGAGGCAGCTACTTCGGCCCCCATATCAATTTCCTACACATTCTCCTTGGCTGTCACTCCTTTGGTGTTCATAGATCCTACACATATCGACATGATGCTATTCACTAGTGCTTGTGTCTCCTTTGACAATTATTCAAATGCCAGAGTCGCTACTAGATCTTGAAAGAATTCACAGTTCATGTGCATCTGAGAGAGTAACAACTCAATTCTCAAAATGACAAGTGTTTTTGCTGGGCAACCACTTGTAATTTATAGGGAAATTTGAATTCAAATCCAACGATTCCCCCCAAAATCAATTCATTAATTCTGGATTGGTGGCAGATTTTCAAGAATCTAAGCCATAAATTTTGTCCTAAATGTTGGCCACCTACTCCATTTAGCCTCACTCCTACCATCTTTTCATGAACAGTGACTTTAACGGTCACTTTCCAGCTGACCTGTGTGATTTCACCCTGGGTAGCGCAACTCCCTTCACGCTGCCGCAGACCTAGTGACACGTTCTCACTCCACACCATCTTCCAATCATGCAACTCTCCAACCCAGGTAGTGTAGTTTATAGTCCTGCACCTCCTTTCAGCTGCTTGGAGTGCTAAGACTATGCTACTTTCATTTAGTCACATGGTCAGACCACCGGTGTATGGCTTCAAGCAACTACCATTTACCTTTCCTGGGAAGGGTTCTCCACTTAACTTGACTAGTTGTACCACTCCTCTGTCAATAATCTCCTTAATAACATAAGGCCCTAACCAATGCATCCTGAATTTCCCTAGAAATTTGTCAAACTTACTATCACATAACAAAACTAGGTCATTTACCTCAAATGTGCACTACTTGATGTGTTGATCATGCCATGCCTTTTCGCGCTGCTTTTGGACCTGCTGGTGAAATCTAGCCAAAAATATTTCTTCTTCGAGCTCATCCAGCTGCACAAGCCTCTCCTCCAAGGCTCCGCGATCTGTCATACTTGTGAGCACTGCTATGCGTAGACTAGGTACAATGTATTCCATAGGCATTACTGCTTCCACACCATAGACAAGTCTAAAAGGGGCTTGTCTAGTCAACTTCTTGCATGTCGTTCGATAGGCCCACAGTACTACAGGTATTCATAGGTCCAAATCACTTCACTGAGCATTGCAAACCTTGGTCAGTTCATTTTCAAGCACTTTTTTGAATGCCTCCGTTGTCTCGTTAACTTGTGGGTGATAAGGTGTGCTCTTTTCGTGATATACCTGAAATTCCTCTATTAGTGCATTGATTGTCTCATTCAAGAAGTGCGTACCATGATCACTCCTTAAGATCCTTGAACATCCAAATCATGTCAGTATATGATCAAATAGGAACTTCGCGGTCGTCACGCCCATGCAGTCCTTCACTGGCTGTGCTTCTACCCAACGAGTCAAATACTCCATCGCAGTGATAATGTATCTCGCTCCTATCATTCCTTGTGGCTGAATGGTCCTACAAAATCGATCGCCCGCTTCTCAAAGGCTTGCAAATTCATTTGTAGATTCAAAGGCATTTCATCCCTCCATAATGGCCTACCTGTTCTTTGACATACATCACACACCTTACAATATGCTTTAGAATCTTGATGAAGGGTTGGGCACCACAACCTTGCACGTAGAATCTTCTGCACAGCTGCTCCCCCTGCATAATGTCCTCTCGTGGCACCCCCATGAGCACCCGTGAGGATGCTGCTTCTTTCAAACTTGAGTACATACCGTCAAAATATCTCATCAGTACCCATTTTTTACAGATGCCCAGCAATGACAGAAGAGTTTGTTGTGCGTACTACTAATTCCTTCTTTTGTAGGATAGAGTATCCTTCTAGTGTAGTTCTTGTTGTTAGAAAGTGTATTACATCCTTGAAGTGACCATCCACAAAACACATTGCAAATAGTTGTGCATCAAGCAATCCTTCTTCCAAGTTAGTAGGTTCCTCCCATGTTTTGATGCGCGATGGGTAGTCTGGTCCTACAGTCGATCGTCCAAGCTTCACAACAACTTAAAAATCATACCGCTGGAATAATAAGATCCATCTGCAGATTCACCCCCCCAATATAGGCTTATTTACTAGGTACTTCAATGCGGAGTGATCTGTATACATGTTAAAATGGCCTCCTAGCAAGTAGTGCCTATACTTCTGGAGCACATACACCATAGCTAGCCCTTCGCACCCAATGGTGGAATAGTTCTTCTTTGATTTGGATAACCTGAAGCTTGCAAACGTGATAGGATGTTCCAAGCCTTCTCTATCAGCCTGTGTTAGCACTGCCCCTAGCGTTATACATGACACGTAGACATGTAAAATGAAACTCTTTCTTCTAGTCTGGGAAGACTAGAATCAATGCAATAACCATCTTTTCTTTCAATATATGCAAGCTCTTCTTACAGTCATCATTCCAGTAGAGTGTGACATCCTTCTTTAACAATTTTTCCATAGGCTTCGTGATCTGGGCATAACTTTTGATAAACTTTCTATAATATCCCGTATGTCCCAGAGTAGTGCGCAGTTGTTTCACACTCCTTGATGCTTCATTAATACTGTCAAACTCATCCTCAAAACTGAATGTCATCATGAATCGTTCAGGCATGATATCCCATTCACCTATCCCATGGTGGAGCTCTGTTTCTATATACCAATTCATTAGGATAACATCCAAGCCACGAGAGAACAGGTGCACCCACTCAGGTTGGGGCTTTTCTCCATAAGCCTGCGTCCATTTGGCCAGATGCATGCGTAGATCATTTTGGCCATCTTACTTGTTTTTGAGTCTCATCTTAGGCTTCCCAAATCTTGTTCTCATCATCTTCCTACATTCGTGCCAATCATCAAAGCTTCCCTTGTGCATACCCCACCATCTTGCGAGTGTAGCGCGCAATGCCCAGTCCAAGGCCTAGAAGCACTGCTTTTCTGGTACCTCCCTTTCAAATTCATTCAAGACTATATCCACCTTATTCAAACCATCATAAATAGGTAGATTTATTACCTTTGACGACACACAATGTAGTGACCAGGTCATCATGTTTGAATTCAATGTAGTTACTTCATGTAACCAATTATGTCACCGTTCTATTTCTTCGTCGGAGTCCGAAGTGCAAGAACTCTTGTGATCCTGTTAGATAAACTTAACTCAGGATAGAGTCAAAGTTGACCAGGTTAAATAGTGATGGCTTTGGGCACATGATATTGTGCACCCATAGTATTCTGCCCGTGGTATTATATGTAATGAAGCTTATAAAAGGCTGGAATGACTTCATTGTAATGCAAGGCGAGGTGAGCGGTGAAGGCTCACTTGGTTGGATTGGCCAAGGATAATGAAATTTCATTATGGTTGGGTTTTTTCCCATATTTTGGGTTTTCCCAGATAAACATGTGTGTTTATGTGATTATGGTTGTTGCTAGTTATTTTTATATTTATTCCTCTCAGTAATTATTTATGTTATGCAGTAAATTTCTTAACAACTGGTATCAAAGTTGAAGGTCTATTTGGTTGATAAACTCGCAGGAAAGAAGGGTTCCTTGTTCGAGTGGGAGCAATGGTGGAAGATGGTAAGTTTAGGGTCAAAAATTTAACAGCCAAACTTCTCGTTGTGAAGATGCAGATGAAGATTATATGTATCAGAAAGACTGTACCTACCATTGGGGAAAAAAAAAAGATGCCGACGGGTAGAAAGATGAAGAATGGAACCTTCTCGAGAAAAAGGCACTCGGAACAATACGATTGTGCCTCGTAGCGTCGGTCACCTTCAAATTTCGAAAGGAAACAATACAAAGGGTTTGAATTAAGGCGTGGAGAAACTATAAAAAAACCCGGCTCAAACAAGGTATTTCTTATGAAACGGTTATTTAATATGAAGATGTTGGAAGGTGGATCTGTTGCAGACCATTTAAATGATTTTAATATTGTTACAAGTCAATTATGTTATGTAGGGGTAAACTTTGATGATGAAGTTAGAGCTCTGTTATTCTTGTGCTCATTACCAGAAAGTTGGAATGGTTAGGTAATGGCCATTAGTAACTTTGTTTCTAGATCTAGTACTTTAAGGTTTGATGATGTTGTCGGTGGCATCCTTAGTGAGGAAATGCGATGGAAAAGCTCTGGTGAGACATCAGGTAATGCTTTGAGTGCAGAGTCTAGGGAAAGAAAAATGGAAAGAGGAAAGAGCTTCGGATATCGCAGTAAATCAAGGAAAGGCAGATGCAAGTCCATATTGGGGATAGTGTGCTGGAAATGCAAAAAGAAAGGACACCTAAAGAAAGACTATAGATCTCAGAAGGAAAAAGAAGGAGATTCACAACAAGAAAACAATCATGAAGCAAATGTGACAGGTGAGGTGTTACAAGATGCTTTGATTCTTTCTTTTGAAAATATTACTGGTTCTTGGGTGGTAGATTCAGGGGCCTCATTCCATGCCACACCTGATAAGAAATACTTTCATGACTATGTTCAAGGAGATTTTGGACAAGTTCGTTTGGGTGATGATAAAACCTGTAAAATTGTTGGAATGGGTAAGGTTCTTGTAAAACAGCAGAATGGAAACCAATGGCTACTAAAGGAGGTAAGGCATGTTCCAGATCTAAAGAAAAATCCGATTTCAACAGGGCAGTTAGGCGGTGAAGGTTGTGTGACAACTTTCACAGATAAAGCTTGGAAGGTCACCAAAGGAGCCCTGGTAATAGCAAAAGGCGAAAAGGTTTGTACATTGTATTTATGCAATGGTATTTCTAACTCTGTTAATGCTTTAACTTCCAAAGGAGCAGATGCAGCATTATGGCATCATAGGCTTGGACACATGAGTGAAAGAGGAATGAAGATTCTTCACTCAAGGAATTTGTTGCCGGGTTTGAAGAATG
>APFE030968055.1:39731-91834 GCA_000404065.3 Pinus taeda | reverse complement strand
ATTTGTACTTAGCATTCTTCTTGTCATTCACACATTAAGAAGGCTGAAAACAAATACATGCATGTGCATTTGCATTTAGACTGCTTGTTGATTTGATTTAGGACAGTGCATATAGTGTGTACTCTGTGCTCTATGTTGAAAGAACCTCATTTCTCTTTCCTTAGTAGCTAGGATTTTCACTGCAAAAGAATATTAAACGATTGTTTATCATCTTAGATTGCATTTTAGGAATTATATATCTACATCATGCGGTGAACCTAAAAGGAAAATTCTTAAGCAATATCAACTGTAAAATAAATTCAATGAACATAAAAGCGCTTTGGAACCTAATGCACAACATTTAGAAGTCTAGGCTAGAGATGTATTCCGGCATCGTAAAGCCTGGTGACTATCGCTTTCATTGCTGGTTGGGTGATTCCTCCTCTTTGAGATGACAAGTGCCAGTACGGACTTGTGCTCCCACGTACCGTCGAGTATATATTGGGAGACCACAATAGTCTATATCCTTTATCCTTAGGAAGCCATGTCTGCCACCCTATCAATCGCAATGCACTGAACACAACATTCAGGAAGATTGACTGCCGTACCGTAAAAAGTATTCTGCAGTTTTGCTATTGGTTTGGTAATCCCTCTGTCTAGATTTCCAGAGTAGTCTCTTTCATTCCTTTTCAGAATCCTTAAAGGAAAAGGTCCATCTAAGCACTTGTCACTTCAGGCTCATTAAGAATCGAAGGCAACTAGAGTCATCTTTTTTTTTTCCTCGACTCTTTAAAATTGAAAAAACAAGTTGTGTCAAAGCGTCTAAAATTTATTTTAATCGGAATAACATCACAAATTCCCTCGTTGGTCTTTAGGTTGAGAAAATGGAGTCTACCAACCAAGGATTTCCCCTTGGAGGAAATCCTAGTCCCTTCTCCTCTTGGGGAGATGTTGGTGCACCCCATATGGCCACATTATCACTTCCAGGGTTGACGATTGGCTTGCCCATATGGCTCTTCTCTACCTCTATCGTTCAGAACACCGTGATTCCTAAACAATCGAGTCAGCAACTAGATGATACTAAAGTTACCCCCCAACCTTCTACTTCATCTGTTTCTCCCTCTCCTCCTTCCTCTTCACTTGATGAAGCTAGTAAAGCTGGAAATCAAGTAACTAAGAAGGAGAAGAAGGGGAAGGAGAAGAATGAAAAGAAGAAGAAGGAGCCAAAGGAACAAAGGGGCAACCATGCATCATCTAGCGAAAATCCACACACTGCACCATCCAAGCCTAAATATCCATGTGTCATTTTCAAAGGATACCACTATCATCGAGATTGTCCTTGCATCCCTCAGATCTTAAGGGAATAGTCTCCTCATTTGCACAATCCGGTGTCATCAACCTCCGATCGTGTTGAGAGTACACCGTCAACTAGTGAAATCGAAGTATCTGGACAGAAAAGGAAATGTAAATTTCCTTATAAACTGTGTGAAGGCGATCACGTCGTCCACCATTATCCCTTCCTAGAAAAAGCTAAAAGAGTTTTGGATAACCGTCCGGCTTCATCGCTACGGCTTCCTCCTGGATATAAGAAACTCTTGCCGAGTCCATCACTGGTTGAAAATTCAACTGACATGCCATTATGGTCGGTTGAATCATCTACCATTGAAGATAAACCCTCTGAATCCACACCAGATGAAAGTCAAAAGGTCGAGGCGGAAATTGACCCAGTCTTGCCTCCAGAAGGTCCGTCTTCAGATGATACAGTCACTGAAGAGAATGAGAATGACACCATTCAAATTCTTTTCGTAAACACAAACTCCGATGAACATGGGGGAAATCTACCCATTCCTTTACCACAGGAAGGAATTTCGTTAGAGTCATATCCGGCCGTCTATTCAATCCCACCTCCAAGCAACCTAGTAGTTTCCTTCGATTGGAATCTGCCAAACAGACCCCGTTTACCAGCTAGTGTACCATTCTGAATCATTGTACAAGCTTACGAAATGGTCATGGCCGGTACCATCATAGATGAAAGGGCTTCTGTGAGTATCCTTCCCTCGACTGCTTAGAAAGCGCTTGGTTCGCCATCGCTTCTTCCTGAGATGAGAAATCTGACAGGCTTCAACAAAGGAACTAGTCGACCGTTAGGGATCCTTCCCAATGTGCCCATAACGTTGAGAAGGAAAAAAATTTATATGAACATAACGGTAGTCCAAGGACCTCTAGATTATAATCTACTCCTTGTCGCGACTATATTTATGGCATGGGAGCCATTGTCTCCTCACTCTTTAGAGTAATGTGTTTTCCGCATGAAGGTCGAGTCGTCCAGCTCGTAGACCAACTTTTCTTCCCTGGCTCACACATAGCTAATAGTCAAATGCCATCCCTAAATGGTCTTTTCACACAAGGAATGTCTCATTAATCTCCAGTCCGTCTACCTGAAGAGCGCGAGTAATTCGGAAGGACATGACTGAAACCCAGGGGGCATGCACCCTGGCCTGCTCTAGCAGGGAAACTCTAGGTATAGAGTATATTTCCGTGAAGGGAAATGACTGGTCTGACACCTGTCTGTATAGGAAAAAGGGATTAGACTAGAATAAGATTCCCTCATCAAGGTTAGGTGGTTGGAGTTAGAATCACCTTTGTCCAGATGGACTAAGCCAGGAAGTGTTTCTATCTGCTATGTGGATGGAAACTGTCTTGCAGATGCGAGAACTTCTAAATGGTAGCCAGGAAATTTTTCACTATACCCAGGGGCATGCAAACCGTTTTGCATGCAAGCGAAGAGTGACCATTTATTTTCTTAATTTGTAGATTCTCAAACTCTTTAAACTTGTAGGATTGGTCATTCCTAACTTTCATAAAGAAAGGATGCGGGGCAAAGCTTTGAAAGGTGCAAGCTCCATAAAAAATGGAATCTATAGATGAGATATCCTTATTATATGACTAGCACGAGCAGTTTTTATATGAATTTCAAGCTCGTTAAAAATTAAACCTAAGCAATGAGCAAATGTTTCCCCCAGAGTTTAAGCTCATTAAAAGATGAACCAATTTCCAGTAAATAACCATTGTGAATGCATTATCATCAGCTTTTAAGCCTTGGTCATGTTCTCATCATCACCTCCACTCTGTTTTAGCTGATCATACGCCTCCATTTGATTGTTTACCCTTTTGAGGAACAGTTGTGATGAGTGATTCTATTAGCCATCCTTGTGACACTGCCGTGATTGGAAAATTCCAAACCTTACCTGGAATCATCTACTACCCGAAATTATCACTCGTTCCTCAAAAAACGAGTCTCCTTTAAGCTCTTTTCCCCTGGCTCGTAAAATATGAAAAGGTTGACGAGCTATTGGCCTCTCCGGCTCATTAAAGTCATCGGTAGTGCTATCCCTCCTCTAGATTTTAATCTTTTTGGACCTAACGGATTATTACACAAAAAGATCGAGCGCTTGTCTTGTTCGGCTCATTAAAACTATTGAAATTCATCCCTTTCGTATTATTTTACACTTTTTTGGACTTAAGGGATTATATGACGAAAACGAATCATTGGAGTTTCCTTTCCGTCCCTTTTCAGACTCTCTAAAATTGAAAAAGGACCGAGTTATCATTGTCGTTAAACTCGTTAAAATCAATAGCGACAAACTTGTCCAAATGGACGAGAACAAGTTTCACTGTCGCTAGACTCGTTAAAACATAGCAATGGGTTCACCCAAAGAGCGGATTATAGAACAAGCATATGTTATCCTCCTCAAGCTTGATAAAAATAAAGAGGTACTAGTCAGCAATGACTGGGGAAAAATTGGGAAGAAAACTTGAAGAAACTTTATTGGTAGCAAGTCGCTCTTGAACATGACACTTTCACTCCACGTTCGAGTCGGGTTGGGTTATTCTGTTCACCGATCATATTGCCATTGGTCCGTCACACCATCCATCTTTGGGGTTAACGCTACCAATCCATTTTCAGTGTCGTCGGTATGTTCAAGAGAAGTCGCCCAGAGAATTCACCTATGTCTCATCCACTGCAATACATTCACGCTCCATTCTTTCATGACCGCCACCATGAAACTTGTATCTTCAGATTGTTTTCACCTCCAAATTCATTTGCTCCGCTCCATGTCGTAGATGTGGGATTCATTAAGGCCCTCCTACGACGAGTCGCTTCTTGTCGACATCAACTCATTATCCAAGAAGTCGACCTAGGAACAACCCTTTCAGTACTTTGAAGCTTGCATGCCTCAATGGCAAGTTTCTCACTTCCAGCGACACGTTTACATCAATGGCCTTCGACCGAAAGATTTTGCGTGGTGTTCGCCGCCAAGTCCCTTTTTCACACCACCTAAATGGTACTGCAATACCTTGAGGGTCATCATCATTACCAATGATTCCTCTCACGCTTGTTAATAGCTTACAATATTGGCTGGTAATCAGACGATGTCTTTCCTTGTTCGACTCCTGAACATTCTTCACATGGATCGACTTGTACTCCGAGTGAAGATTGAACGAGTTTGAAGACCACGAATCTAGTTTCATCCATTCGGGCTGCGATATATTCAGGAATATAAAGACATCAAATGTACATCGAACAGATGATCATCTAAATCAAAGGATGATGACTCCATCCGAATCATTAGTCTGCTACACAGACGGTTGTCTGTCCTATGTACATGAAAATGAATTTATAAAGTGGAGCATGGGAATGCCCGCCTCAGCTAGATCATGAAAAATATTATGAAGATAATGTATTGTATTGTATCTTATTACAGGTCACCTTCCAGCTCGAAAAAACTTCGGATCCTCATGATAAAGCATTTCACTCGACATCAAAATATTAACGACCTCATGCTTTAGGGGGCAACTGTTATAGACATTTTTGGGCACTACAACCCCAATCATACATGTCCATAAACCAAGGGTTACTAAGTCCCTAAAAGTGTTGCTTCATGCCCTAAAGGAACAAGGTCAGCTGATTACATCATCTCCCCGAAGTTTTCCACAGAAAACTACTCAGAACTGGTCAAAACTGGATCATACACACTGCCCAGTGCAAAGGGTGCGATGCATCTCACCTGCTCAGTGTAAAGGGTGCTATGCATACTGGAAATCCCTTCTGTAGGGTGTGATGGGCGAGAGTAGACAAATGGAAGAGATAGTTTACAAGGTGGATCATCATGGAATCTTCCATAAACTTCTCCTATGACACTTGCCTCTCTGAATTCACCCAGGGATGAGTAAGAGATCATCAATATCCAACTGGAATCAAGAACTATCAGAGAGAGGACACTAGTCAAAATGCCAGAAGCTGACTCACCCCCCTGCAATCATCTATATATGGATCCCTCATCATAGAGATCTAGAGGCTGGAATCTTGTATCTTGTAAGGAAGTGTTGTTGGTTTCTTGGTGCAACATCATAGTGTTGGGTGATCTAAGCTTTTCATGAGGTGAAGAAAGGGCTTTCATGCTGAGAGGATGACGTTGGGTCAGAACAATTAGTTATAATCCTCTTTTCTATTCTTGATATTATAAAGCTATTCAAGTTTTTCCCTCCACATTCTTGTATGTTTGATGATATATGCATTTGTGTGGCCAATACATATCTGGTCCTGTATTGCTTATGATTGTAGATCTTTGTTCTTCAATAGTATTATGCTGCTTTGATTCCACAGGTGCTCTTTGAAGCTAGGTAGATGAAAGAGGAGCGACAAAGATCTGTTAGAAGGGAGAGGAACTAATCAAGGAACCAAGCGCAAGACTGAGGTTGGTGTCCTTTGTTCCCCTCTTACCTACTTCTTATAAAGGAAAGCTATAGTAGTTTTAATTTGTTTGTTTCTAAGATAGCTACCAGTCTTACTGGGACTAGCAGCTCTGAGTGGACACTAGATTTCCCGATAACACATGTCGCCATCCATGTCACTATCTCCATCCAATTAATTGTCGCCTATCCATTGTTCATTCAATTCACAACTCCCACAAATTTATGTCCCAAAGACCTGTTAATTAATCTCGTTGGAAAATTAATGCAGATTTAATCGTTCATTCAACAGCTCCTAATCCAGGTGGATATTAATGGCCACCCGCCAATTCCACTTGGACCCCCACCATTGCTTCTTTCAGTTTTTCAGTTTCCTTAATTGTAGCACAATTTACTATTTTTAGCAGTTTTTCGGGTCCTAAACTTCCGGAGCCGTTTTGAGGCCCTAAACAACATTTTTTTAGAAATCTACCGCCAACAATTTTATATCTAAAATCGTCTTTTCCTTTGTAGTCCTCGGAGAGATATTTCCAACATATTATCATGCACATCAAATGAAGATGGTATGACCAAGTCACGACCCCAGGAAGTTGGCTATCCAACTCACCCCAATGGGGCCAATAAACTCTTGGTTTTACATCTCCTCGGGTTATATTTTTTATTGTTTAGGGTTTAATCTTATTGTTCAATAATAAAAAGGCCCTTGATCCTCATTGTAAGGTAGTTCAGAGGCAAGTAGCCACCACATCTCTTCTCAGAGATAAGCTACCATCATCCTAGCTGGTTTATTTCCATTTATGTTTGTAAGCATATTTCAGTATTTTACATTAATGAAATGAAGTATTATCTCCACTGCACCCCTGTGTTTATGGTTATCTCTGTAATTTGTTGCGTTCCTGTTTAAATCTGGATCAGTGGTATCAAAGCGGTCTCTTTTTTTCTCTGTTTTTCTTTGCATGTCCCCAACAAGGTCGGGATATAAGGAGTTAAGGCTTGAACTAGTCGAACCTTTGCAAGACCAGCCTTGCAAATCCTGGCGGCCTCCCATGCCGGATGAAAAGAAAGATGAGGGAGCAGGAGATCCTGTAAAAATATTGCTCGAAGAAGCCCTCAAGCGAAAAAGGAATGCAATGATGGATAGCTTTGCCCAGATCCTTCAGCGGCTACCTAGGGGCGACACATCGACTTGCAACAACTACTCTAGAAATGCCACACCGTTGAAGGCACAAGTTATTTTTGAAATCCCCATATTCGAGGGTCAGATAGACGCAGATGTCGTCGATAAATGGTTAAATCTGCTAGAGGGTTATTTTTCTGTTCATTATTTTTCCATTCAGGAAAAGATCATTTTCGCTCTTCTCAAAATAGCCCCCCATGTCAAGGACTGGTGGGAAACCTACTATGAGCAGAAGGATGAAAGTACAGGCTCACTATTTTCAGTCACACCCACTTGGAATTCATTCCGAGATGCCATCAAGGAGTAATACTACCCTATGAGAAGCTATGAGGATCAATACATAAAGTGGACCACGCTGCAGCAGGGAAGGGACCAAGACATGCCGAAGTTTACCAATATTTTCCATACCCTTCGCACAAAGTTAGGTATCAAGGATTCGGAGCAACATTTGGTACTCAAATTCCACGGCTGCCTGCACAAGTACATCCAGGAAGAAATAGAATTCCTGAACATCTCCTCCCTTAGCATGGCATATCGATATGTCATCAAGGTCGACCAAAAGTTTAAACAGAAGAAGCGAGACTTTGGATCCGTGAATCCGAAGCAAGGAAATGTGCCCCCAAACCGTAGAACAAAGGACAAAGCCAAGGCGAGGCGGCCCAAGACAACCCACCAAAGATGCAAGCAAAGAACATCGTCGCGAAGCTGAAAAAGGACACAGGAAAGTGGTGTGAGTTCCATTAGAGCTCCACTCACAACACAAGTGAGTGTCAGGGCAAGCAGTCACTGGTAGCCGAGCTAAAGGTTTCAGAATCAGATGCATGTTCCGACTCTGAGTTGGAACCTGACAAGGGGAATGACAAAGGGAAGTAAATTATTGATGCAGAGCCCAATGCCATTGTTGCCACCACGAAGGTCCAGAAGGAGCAACCCAATTATCCAAAGGAGGAAGAGTGTCTCTTCCACTCCCATATGTGGGTAAAGGGCTCCCTGCTACAGTTCATAGTCGATAGTGAGAGCCAAAAGAACCTCATTTCGGCAAAGGTCGTGAAGTGACTGGGCTTACCTACCACAGCGCATCCACAACTGTACACTATCAGGTGGCTTCACCAAGGACGAGATCTTCACGTGAACTAGCAGTGTCGCCTTCCATACAACATCAGGCCCTTCATGGATGAGGTATTGTGTGACATTGCTCCCCTTGAATTTTGTGATGTATTATTAGGATAGCCATACTTGTGGAAGCGACATGTTGTGTATGAATCAAGGCCCCGTGTTGTTATTATTACTTTGGGAAATAAGTTGTACGGGATATCGGAGGTAGCACCACCTACCACCATCTCTTTGGTTATTGAAAAACAATGTAGTAAGCTCATTTCCAAAACCGGGAAATTTATTTTCCTGATGATACGCCCTCA
The DNA here is from genome assembly GCA_000404065.3 of Pinus taeda. Lineage (NCBI taxonomy): Eukaryota > Viridiplantae > Streptophyta > Pinopsida > Pinales > Pinaceae > Pinus > Pinus taeda. The sequence goes on along the minus strand of APFE030968055.1, from coordinate 83,506 downwards.
AGGAAAGAATAAGACAGTGGTCATGATCTCCAAACAAGGCCCCTCCAAACAACAACTACAGATGGACAAGGTCATGGAGGATTACAAGGACATCTTCACCTCCCTCGTAGGGATTCCTCTACACTGTCAGGTCAAGCACTCCATCGATTTGACCCGAGGTGTGCCACTGCCCAATGGACTAATCTATCAGTGCTCCATTCTAGAGAACAATGAAATCAAGAGGTAGATTCAAGAGCTACTGCAAAAAGGTCACATCAGTCCGAGTTCATCGCCCTATGGGAGCCCGATCATGTTGGTACAGAAGAAGGATGGGAATTGGAGACTCTGTATTGACTATCGGGTCTTGAACAAGATCACTGTCTGTAATAGGTACATGATCCCATGGATTGATGACCTCCTTGACCAACTGAAGGGGGAAAATATTTCAGCAAGATCGATTTGAAGTCAGGATATCACTAGGTACCAATAGAACCCTCCTATGTGTGGAAGACTGCCTTCAAAGCCGAGGAGGGCCTTTTCAAAAGGTTGGTTATGCCTTTCGGATTGATGAATGCTTTTGCAACCTTCATTAGGCTAATGGATGACATCTTGCAGCCATTCACCAACTCATTTGTAGTGGTGATGTGGTGGAGGTGCTCTTCCCAACTCTGGCTGAAGATCAGGATGTCATACAAGTGGTCCAATTTGGAGAAATGCACTTTTGGCATGACCCGGGTTCAATATATGGGATACATTATTGATGAACGTGGGGTGCATGTGGATCCATCCAAGATCCAAGTCATTCAGGATTGCCCATCGCTAACCACTCTAACAGAGCTCCACAAATTTCTAGGTCTTGCCAACTTCTACCGCATGTTCATGTTGGGATTTTCTCATATCACTTGGCCCTTGAGTCAAGTCACCTAGGGAGGATCGAAGTCAAAATTCTTTTGGTCTGAATCTCAACAAAAGGAATTCACAAAGTTGAAAGATCGCCTCTACTTGGCACCAGTGCTCCCATTACCAGACTTGCAACAACCATTTGGGGTCAAGACAGATGCCTCTGACTATGTTATTGGGGCAATCCTTACTCAACACGGGCATCCAATGGCATATCACAGTGAGAAACTTTCAGACACAATCTAGAAGTATCCCAATTATGACAAAAAGATGTATTCCATTGTGCAGGCCTGTCGACAATGGAAGCATTACATTTTGGGGAAGGAAACAATCATCCACACAGACCACTAACCCCTGTAATTCATACAGACCTAAGGGAAATTGCAGAATGATCGCCATCAGAAGTGGTCCACATACCTGCAAAAGTACCATTTGAATATCAAGTATAAGAAGGGCAACACCAATAATGTTGCATATTGCCTCAGTCGACCATCGATCATGACGTTAACCACCGTGCTCAAATTTTGTGGGCACAAGACATATGATTGGCCACTTCTCTACAAAATCGATCCAGAATTCAGCCACACATACCAGACACTCTTGGAGGGTCAGCATGTTCCAAATTTTCACCTTCAGGATGTCCTATTATGCCACCCGGGTCACCTTTGTGTTCCTTCAAGCGAGAGTGCCATGATTTGGGAAGCACACTAAAGTCGGGCTGTTGGGCATTTCGGGGTCGAGAAAATGGTGGCAGTGCTACAGAAGTATTTCTATTGGCTGAATCTTCGACGGAATGTTGGGAAGTACTTCAGATCATGCACTACTTGCGCCATTGCCAAACCGACCATCAAGAAGCAATGCCTCTATACCCCACTTCCTACCCCTAGTTGACTTTCGGAATCCATCTCCATGGATTACATGTCTGGCCTTCCTTCCACTAAGCATGGAAAAGACTGTGTTTTCATGGTTGTAAACAGGTTCTCGAAGATGGCCATTATGGCAACCTGCAAGAAGAATATCATAGTAGAAGCCACTGCTAAACTCTTCTTTGAACAAGTGTGTTTACACTTTGGGATCCCACAGTCTATCATCTCAAATCAGGATAGCAGGTTCCTTAGTACATTTTGGTCCACTCTCTAGTCAATGCTGGACACCAAACTCACTAAGTCGACAACCTTCCATCCTCAAACTGATGGTGAGATAGAGGATGTCAACAGGATGATTGTACACAATCTGCGCATGTACAACTCAAAGCATCCACACACATGGGACAAGAGCCTCCCCTATGTGCAGCACAGCTACAACCAAGCTCTCCACACCTCGACTGGCCACAACCCTTTTCAGGTGGGCTTGGGATTCCAGCCACTATGTCCCATTGATGTGGCCATGCCATTTGCAGCTATTCATGCAGATTCGGCTCATGTCCAGTTTGAAACAGATAAGGCAAACAACTTCATTGAGAACATCCAACATATTCGCTAGCAGGTCCATGATATTCTGGAGAAATCAAATGCCAAGTACAAGCAGTGACATGATCAACATCAGGTGCCACACAATTTTCAAGTGGGTGACAAAGTCTGGCTACGTTTGCAAAAGGAACGCCTTACCGGAGCCTATCAAAAACTCAAACCACTCTGCTATGGTCCTTACACCATTACCAAGACTGTGGGAGACAATGCATTTGAGCTCAGCATTCCCCCATTCCTTGTCTTGCACCAAGTGTTCAATGTGGATCGCCTTCAGCCATACTTTCCACCATTACTAGACACATTTGACATTGTAGAACAGCTCACACCCATAGAGTTAAATCCAGATTGCATGGAAAAAGTTGCAACTTATTGGATCATTAACACACAAATCAAACACACTCACCAATAGAATATCCAATTGTATCGAGTTGTCAAAGCAATCCAACTCCTTTACCAGGGCAAGTGGCTCACCAGGGACCAAGTTCAGCAGAATTTTCCTCATCTCATGGAGGAACTCAATGCAATGGGGACCATTGCTTCCTAAGGGGGGAGGAATGATCTAGGTGGATATTGGTGGCCACCCGCTAATTCCACTTGGACCCCCACCATTGCTTCTTTCAATTTTTCAGTTTCCTTAATTGTAGCACAAATTACTATTTTTATCATTTTTTCGGGTCCTAAACTTCCGAAGCCATTTTGAGGCCCTAAATGATGTTTTTTTGGAAATCTACTGCCATCGATTTCACATCTAAAATTGTCTTTTTTGTCATAGTCCTCGAAGAGATCTTTCCAACGAGTTAGCATGTGCGTCAAACAGAGATAATATGACCAAGTCACGACCTCGGGAAGTTGGCTGTCCAACTCACCCTAACAAGGCCAATAAACTCTTGGTGTTACATCTCCTCAGGTTAGGGCTTTGGTTGTTTAGGGTTTGATCTTATTATTCAATAATAAAAGGGCCCTTGAGCCTCATTGTAAGGTAGTTCAGAGACATGTAGCCACCACATCTCTTCTCAGAGATAAGCTACCATCACCCTAGCTGGTTTATTTCCATTTCTGTTTGTAAGCATATTTCATTATTTTACATTATTGAAATGAAGTATCATCTCTGTTGCATCTTTGTGTTTATGGTTATCTCTGTAATTTGTTCCGTTCCTGTTTAAATCCGGATTAGCTCTGCTCCAATATTTCCATTAAAAGCCTTGTTCCTCCATGAAAATGGTTACACAGTACATTTCTGTAACCAAATTGACCACTCACAGTTTGCCTCCTTACAACTCAAAGATAGTCTGACACTTAAGCAATTATATTGTCCTTTCAGAAGAAAGCCGACATCCAAGTCCACTTGTCTCTTCTTCAGACATACTATTTTTACTATGGTCACTCTGTTTCAAACTAGTTTTTCCATTTCTATCATTTTCAGTCTACAAATTCATTTCATAAAATGACTCCTAAGGGAAAAGAAGTTGCAGAAATCACAAATCCTCTTGTACATCCACAGGTTGAATTACATCATACCCCCTTATTTGACAAGGATTGTAAAATGATTGAGACCTCTTCTCAATTTGATCTATATGAAATTTACTGTTGGATGGAAGATCAATTAATTGATCAGACAGATGAAATAGGACTTTGGGACTCCCTCCTTCCCCACTACATTTTCCCTTAGATACACAAAGCACCTGAATTTGTCAGGAAATTCCATGAATCCTATGATCCCAACCAAAGAGCAAGCATTTCACCCACAGGAGAAATCCTCTATTTAATTAATGTTGAATCCATTGAAAACATGTTGCAGGCCCCTACTACTACACCAACCCATCCTTTTTCCCATGAAATCCTGATAGAAGCCTACTAGAAACTAGATTTTACTAAAACATCCCAGACTCTTGAACTTTTCCTAGCTATTAATAGTCCTTTTCCTAAAAGAAACCCTCCTTATGACTCATCCATGTTCCCTGATAGAACCAAGCAAATCACCACTATTTTGTCCTATCTTCTTGGTTATAACTCTTATAAATATGTTAATGATGCCATCCTAGGTTTCTTATCTATCCTTTCAGCTGATTCCAACCCACTGTTATTTATAATTTCAGCCACTTCCTAGCTGAAGCCATTCATGAGCAATTTGTCCAGTTTAACACTAAAGAATCATTCAAGTATGCTTTAGTACTTGTATACCTTTTCATATATTTTTAGGGAGAAAAATTTCCATTTACCTTAGAGAAGCTAGATGAGGAAGGCAACCAACCATAAGTGATCTTTTGGACTACAATGGGAATGAAGGAGAAAGAAGAGTTTACCTATAAACAATTCATAGAATTGTTTATTCATCCAACTATCAGTCTTATGAGCAGCACTCCAGTACCAAGGATTAGTGATGATATTGTCAAAGTATTGCAGTTTTTCAACCATGCCACAACAGGAGACTAGTATCTTTACCAAAACTACACAGAAATCAGAGTTTATGGTTGTGAGCTTCCACCCTAGAAACTTCCCAAGTACCTCCCCATCAGAATCTTCGCACTGGAATATATTAGACAAAGGTTAAATGCAGATGAAGTACACTTTGTGGCAGTAAAGAAGAAATCTCAATTCAAGCTAAAAGCTCAGGTTGGTCCATTCATCTAGAATACCAGAGCAATAGGAGAAGAAGTAGATAGGTTATGAAAGGAAATGAAGTTTGGTCTCAGTTTCACTTGGTCTTATGACCCAATGGGAATAATTTCTAAACTCGGGGTGGAGAACACGTTTACTGCATATCACCACACAGCCAAGCCAGAAATAGAACAATACAAAAATCATTTGGATTGGACAGAGAACACCCTCCAAGAAGCTAAAGAGCAGGCAGTTTCTACCTCAAATGTGCAAACTCCACTTTCACAGGAAAAGATAGCTAAAAGAGCAAGGGAAGAACGATCATCCCTTACAACTTAAGCATCAAGCCAGGGTTTTAGGATTGTGCATAGGAGAAAGAGACATAGAATTTCTGTGACTGTTGGTGCAACACACAAGTCTCATAAAACCACATTTGATGGACTTAGAGAGACTATGCTCTATACACAGTCTGGTGGACAGTCTACCCAGTCCAACTCATTCCACTACTTCTCATGAACAATAGGTAATTCAGACCAGTGGAAGAATTCAGAAGGACAAGGAGGAGGACATATTTCATGTTCTCAGTGAGATCAAAAAGAAGAATGAAGATTTGAAGTTGAATACCTACACACAGTTCCGGAAACATTCCTCCAGCTCTTAGGTCAGACTTCTTTCAGTCTTTGACTCTGAGAAGGGTAAAATGTGGATGGCTTTTCTGCAAGCTCAAATTCCACAACCTAGGACTACTACACATTATCAAAAGTAGACCTCTTTTGAATTTAATGTAAAGGATGTGCATCCAATTGATCAAATTGATATGCAAAAACAAACTAGACAGATGATTTCTTTTACTTTAACTCATACTGCCATGAGTTTGTTAAAATTGCAAGTTACCTTAGCAAACACACAGTCATAACTCAAGTTGGAGAAAGTCTCCTCCTTGGCAAACGACACAAAGATCAAATCTTTAGAAGATCTTGTGTTTAATATGGGATATGATCCCTCCAACATAAATGTTGTAGAAGAACTTGTGAAGAAGAAAAATGTTGAGCTTTTAGCATTAAGGAAGCAGCCCAAACTACCAACTTCTAAGGACCTGATGGCTAAAGAGATTGAAGAAACTGAAACTCAGAAGTCTAACATCATGAAGCTCATCATGGGATAGAATATCCAAATAAAATAGACGGGAGAGCAGATGGAGAAACTGGTCAAAGAGAAAGAGGAAGTTGTCAAAAGAGCCCAAACTCCAATGGATATAGTACCCCTTGTAGCAATCCCTGTAACCAGGGTTTCTACTTCAGCCACAACATCAACTACAGGTGCAACAGAAGGAGCTGGACATCTTGCTGAAGTTGTTCAGAACCTGTCTATTTAGACAGGAGAAATCAAGAAGTTGCAGAATGAATTTAAGAAGTTACATCATATGAAAACAGTTGCAGACACTTCACATGCAGCTAAGTTGCAGAGAGCAAAAGGTCAAATTGAAACATTGCAAAGGGAACTCAAAGAATCTTACATTGGAAACAAATTGGGTTTGGCAAAAGAAATTCTATGGGAAGAAATTACTGAAGCAATTAAGGATATCTGGCCCTATATCAGGATAGTATTTGATCAAAAGGACCTCTTGGAGAAAGCTCAGCAAGTTGTTGAAACTATTTCTAAACAGCTTAAGGATATGCCAGAAATTGCTTCTGATATAATCAAGTTCTTCAATTCTAAAGACAGCTATGAGTTTGAAGAATTAGGGATAAATGATAGGACAACAACTATACTAGAAGTAAAGAAGATCATCACCAACAAGAACCTCATCCTTTAGTTGGAAGAAAAGTGCAGAAGTGTGAATACAATAGTTCAGTGATTTTTCACTAGGATTGAACCCTTGACCAACAAGGGTTTGCCCTCTATACTTGTAATTAATGACAAATTAATGCCAATTGAGGATTATGTTCGAAAGCTTATGGAGGTAGGAACCAATGTAGCTTCAGTGTCAAACATAAGAGGTGCAACAACACCAAGAGTGGTAATAAATGCATTCAGGGATACCTTCTTCATTTTAGATGAGATTAGGCATATATTTCCAGTAAAACCCACTTTCGTGAAGTATACAGAGATAAATGAAATTTACAGAAGGGTAACCAAGATATATATCCCAGATAAGAAGTGCTAGGAAGTATTAACTTATCTACTTGACTAGAGGGTGATCAAACAACATTCAACCTTTACAGGAATAGTCATCACAAGTTCAACAATTTTCAATTTTTTTAGTGACAGTCATCAAACAGCTCAACACCAAAATAGTGCCAAATTAGCTAGTAGTTTATATTCTTGATTTTGTAATTATCTATTTTTGTAAAATAGTTTAAGATATTTCTCAGTTCTCAGATTGTATAAATAACTCTCTTTCACAAGTTGTTAAGGGTTGCACCCTTGAATAAGCATTTCTAAGCATTGGATGTACTTGACTTTTTTGAATCATTAATACAAAAGCAAATGGATTTTGAATTCTGATTCATATAGTTTCATTTTTCTATAAGTTTTTCTAGTTTTATTTCATAGTGTTTTCTTCATGTTCTTATGTTTTACAAAGATAACTAGGTAGGTGTAATTGTGTTTCAATTATTCTTATAATCTTCTGAAGTGATCATTTATAAAGAGAATGAATTACATAAACTATTTGTTTTATTAATTCCCTCTAAATCATAATATCATCAACATCTATTGTAAGCTTAAGAATATTTTTTTAAACCTTCTGAACATAGTTTAAAGGTTTTCTTGCTTATTGTTATTTAATCTTCAATTTGAAGACTGTGAGAGTCATACCACCTCTCTATTTTTGCTTACCACCATGCAAGCTATATCATTGTGTGAATTTTCATAGCAACCCTATGTTTAGATATTATTATTATTAAAAAGGTTAAGCATGACTATTTTAAATCTGTTTCCTACATTGGTCCTCCGAATTAAAACAAAACCCCCAAAACAATTATCTTAGATGCCTGACATGATAGCTGACCATTATCATCTTAGAGATACAACATCAATCTGGAGCTGTTGTCAAGGATTAGAATTTCATTTAGTTTTCCTAGGTCAATGATATTATTCCCATTCCTTTAAGGTGATTAAAGTTCTAAGACAAGTCAAAATATTTCACCTGGCGAGTCCACTGGATCAAACTGGCACCTTCTAAGCACACTAGATCACATTCTGAATCTGACACAGTTAGTCCTCTGTCAGATCCTGAAAGACTTGTGAGAAAGACCAATTCTAGAAGAAGACATAAACCATATTCTTCTACTTCATCCTTGTAGTCTAAAGATATATTACAATTTGATCCCTATAGAAACATTCCATCCAATCCAGAGTATACTCACCTATCACCTAGAGTTGTTGAACTCCTAGACAGGGGAGTTAATTTAAAATCAGTTTTCCTTATTCATTCACTTGAATCTCATCCAAAACCCCCACTTCCACCGAAATCACCTAAATCTGAGTCCTACATGGGTGTTCATCTACCTGAATACAAACCTACAGACTTTATATCCCCCACCACTTATTCATTTCATTCCACCTCTAAACCACCAGAATCTTCTGCTTCTAAACAACCTGAAGAGTACTTTGCTATATATATTCAAATCCACTCTTTGAAACTGAAGAGGATATTCATTCTCAAGTCCAAAAGTTGGTGATTAAAATTCCTTTAAAATCATTCAGGAAGTCACCACCTCCTTTATCTCCACCTTCTTTATCTCCACCTTCTTCAACCCCACATACTTATTCTCCCCCTCTTTAACCATCTCCCTCTTCCTTATCATCATCTTCATAAACATCTCACTCATCCTCCTCTACCATGGAATTTGAACCCATTGTACAGGCAAGATATGCAGCTTTAGCTTTACCTCCAGTCATTGATGCTTTCCCTAATGGATATTTAAAGTACCTTCCTAGATATAATGGAGAAACAGGTCCCTCAACTAAAGATCACCTTCAAGCCTTTCTAGACTTTGTAGATAACATGAAAATAGAACAAGAAAATGTTTACATGAGGTTGTTTGTTCAGTCTCTTGAGAGAAATGTGAGGACTTGGTTTAGGCATTTACCTGCAAATTCCATTAGAAATTGGGAAGAATTAACAAATATATTCAAAAATAAATGGGGAGTGAAGAAAGATGCTCTTTAATTTTTAACTGAGTTTGAAGAACTTAAAAGAAACTTTGGTGAACCTATCTCTGATTTTATCAAAAGGTTCAACAAACTTTATCACAAGATGCCCCCTAATTGCAAACCACCTGTAGTAGTAGCTAAATCTAGGTTTTCAAAAGCTTTTGAAGATGATTTTGTTGTGATGTTAAGAGAAAAAACCTCAAGGACTCTTGAAGACATGCAAACTAATGCTATAGAGGTGGAAGCAAATAGGTCTACCTCAACCAGTTTAAAAGCTAAAGAGGAAAGAGCCCAAAGAAAACTTAAATCAAGTCAAGAGGCCTCAACTTCCTCTAAGACTAAAACTGAAGACTCTAAAATAGATGAAACAACTTCACTTCTTAGAAATTTGTCCAATATAATTTCCAAGATTGAGACTCAACCTAGAACAGTTCAACAAACGGTCACTCGACCCCAAAATCAAAATCAAGGTCAATACAAAATAAATCCACCATTACAAATTCTTCAAAGGCCTAGTAATGATCAACGGGTTCCAACTCCTTTATTGATAGATGATCAACAACCTGATGACAATACTATGACTATAACTGAAGATATTAATAATATGGATACCTCTTTTGGTCAAACTGCTATTATTCCTCCTTCACAACAAAAGTAGGTTCAACAAGATCAAGACTCCTCACAGCCTTCCAAATACCATGCCTTTTCTAAATTCTAATTGCATAACTAAACAAAAGATATGATCTTAGGCCCATACCTGGTCCTGGAAGACCCCCCAAGGAACCTCCAACAATTCAACCTCGTAGCAAAGCTGCTGAAACTCAAACAACTATTACTTGGCCATTCAATCAGTCAACTAATACTACTCAAATTGAAAAAATTGTTTTAACTGCATTTAATGTTGAAAAGGAGTTAGAAAGAGTTAAAATCCCTATACCACTTTTAGAACTTTATAAAAACCTTGGATATAAAAATCAAGTCTCCAAATGGATACAAAACACTTCCGTTGATGCTGAAAGTGATATCATTAGTCTTCAAGATGAAAAACCAGTAGTTGTTTTTGGTCCTAGCTCAGATATGGTAGATGAAATAGTACCCCCTTTCTATGTGACTCTTAAAATAAATGATTCTATGTTATACAATTGTATGCTTGATTCTGGAGCATCACATAAGCTTATGCCAAAAACTATCATGGATAATTTAAATCTTGACATAACTAGATCCTATCATGATTTGTACACCTTTGATTCCAAAAGGGTGCATTGTCTAGGATTGATTAAGGATTTAGTAGTCACTCTCGCCCAAATCCCAGTAAAAAGTGTAGTGTTAGATATAGTTGTCACAGATATCCCTCCCAAATTTAGAATGCTCCTTTCAAGGTCTTGTTGTGCCAAATTAGGGGGAACTCTTCAAATGGACATGTCTTATGCCACTATTCCAGTTTATGGGGGAGAGAAACTAAGGCTATATAGATAGGTGAGATTTGTGCACACTATTTACAAAACAGATCAACCAAGAACCCATCCCATATTTGAAATTGATCGAGATTTTGGCTGTTTCCAACTTTCTTCAAACCAAACACATGAAAATCAAGTAAAAATTGAAGATGTAATGGAAAGCCCTGTACCAAATCAAACTAGTGTTTGGAAGCTATCCTTTGATGCTTCTTGTACGAAGGATGGAGCAGGAGTTGGGGTAGTTTTAATCTCACCAAAAAAATAAAATATTACACAATCATGCAAAATTGATTTTGAAGTTACAAATAATGTGGCTTAATATGAAGCTTTCCTTTTAGGACTGCAATTAGCCAAGAGCTTAAAGGTTCAAAATTTGAGTGTTTTCACTGACTCATAGCTCATTGTTAAACAAGTAAGAAATATTTCCCAAACAAAACATCCTAGGCTTAGATCTTATCGAAATGAGGTTTGGGATTCAGTTGAAAATTTCTTCAATGCTTTTAATTTGACTTATATTCCAAGATATCAAAATATTCATGCAAATTCCCTATCTATTTCTGCTAGTTCATTTAAAATCCTTGATCAAACTAATGTTCTCTATAAAATATAAGTAAAATACAAGCCATCCATCCCAGATAACCTAAAATATTGGCAGATATTTGAAGATGATGAGCAGTTAAAAACTTTTTTGCAAGTTATAGATGAATTTTCAGTTCTACAAATTGATGAAAATATAACAAAAACAATTGAGAATTCAAATGAAAATGATAATTTAGATTTAAACTCAAAAATTTCCAATCATGATATCATTCAGTTGTCTAAGAATTTTATTCCCAAAGGACTCATTCCTTTAGAAAAATTGTTTGATCAAAATGATGTCCACAAAAACCCACAATCAATTTCTCCACAAGATGACATAGAGGAAGTAAACATAGGAACAAATGATGACATTAGGAGGCTCAAAATCTGTGCATCCTTAAATCCCAGAATTAAAGCTCAATACCTTAAGTTATTTGAAAAATACAAGGATGTTTTTGCATGGACCTATGCTGATCTAAAAACTTATGATACATCATTAATACAGAATAAGATTCCTTTAAGACCAGAAGAAAAACCTTGTCAATAGAAACTTAGGAGGATTAATCCAGCACATCTGCCAACTGTAGAAAAGGAAATTAAGAAAATGCTAGATGCCCAAATTATCCTCCCTCTTAGATATTCTAATTGGGTTGCTAATTTAGTTCTTGTCAGAAACAAGAATGGAGAAATCAGACTTTGTGTAGACTTTAGAAATTTGAACAAAGCATCATTAAAAGATAACTATCCTTTACCCAAAATGAATCAGTTACTTCAAATTGTTTCAGGAGCACAAAGACTTTCCATGCTTGATGGTTTTTCAGGTTACAATTAGATAAATGTTGATCTAGCAAACAGAGAGAATATAGATTTTACTACACCCTGGGGTACATTTATGTACTCTAGAATGCCCTTTGGCTTGTCTAATGCTGGAGCAACTTTTCAAAGAGATATGGACATAGATTATGTGGGATGGGTAAAAAAATTTGTAGTCATTTATCTTGATGACATAACTATTTTTTCTAATTCTGATCAGAAGCATCTAAAGCACTTGATGAAGGTTTTTGACAGGTGTAGGAAATTTGGAATATCCCTCAATCATAAAAAGTCCTTTTTTCTATCAAAGAAGGAAAGTTGCTAGGCCTCAAAAGAAGGAGTGGTGATTGATCCCAAACATGTTTCTGCAATAAGAACATTGTCATTACCTAGAAACAAGAAGGAGCTCGAAGCTTTTCTAGGCAAGATTAATTTTTTAAGGAGGTTCATCCCAAATTATGCTGAAATTGTGAAATGCATAACTGATATGCTCTGAAAGGATCATGAAGTTAAATGGACTGTCTCTTGCAGGTATGAATTTGACCAAATCAAGAAAGCTACCTCTGAAGCTCCAACCCTGGCTAGTCCTGATATACCAAGCCATTTAGTATATTTTCCTTTTCCTCTAAAGCAACCCTTGTTGTTGTTTTATTACAAAAGAATGAAGATTCCGATGACCAACCTATAGCCTTTTTCAATAAGGTTATGAGAGATGCCAAGCTTAAGTATGAAATAATTGAAAAGCAAGCCTATGCCCTAATAAAAGCCCTGAAATCATTCAGGATGTATGTCTTACATTCACCTATTACTGCTTATGTTCCTAACATTGTTGTCAAGATTGTCTTAACCCAACCTGACATTGATGGGAAGAGAGGTAGATGGATCACTCAAATATTGGAGTTTGATCTAACTATCAAAACTACAAAGCTAGTCAAGGGTCAAGGATTAGCTAAGCTTCTAGTTAATCAAACTGTAAAGTGCTTGGCATGAACTCTGTTTTGGAAATACAAGGGGAGAATCCACAAGAACCTTCTCAAATTTTAGATAAGAAGAATCCACAAGAACCTTATGTTCATGCAGAAGGGGAGAATCTACAAGAACCTTCCCAAAATTTGAATGAAGAGAATCCACAAGAACCTCCTCGCCATCTTGAAGAAAAGAATCCATGAGAACCTTTACCTTTAGGTCAGGCCATATCTCTACACATTGATGAGAAATTTCTTTCATCGAATTGGTATCAAGATATTGTTAATTTCTTGATTCATTTTGAATGTCCACCATCATTTTCCAAAAGTCAATGTAAAGCTCTCAAATTGAAGGTAGTCAAATATTATATCATAAATGCAAATCTTTACTGGAAGGACCCACTAAATATCTTTTTATTATGTTTGACAGAATCTGAAACTGAAGGAATCATTGATCAATTTCAAACAGTATTTTGTGGAGGACATTATGCTTGGAGAGAAACAGAATATAAGATATTGAGGGTAGGATTTTATTGGCCCACATTGTTCTTACAAGTAGGAGCAAAGGTCAGAAGTTGTGCCCATTGTCAAATGTTTGCTGGTAAGCAAATACTAGCAGCTCTTCCACTGATCCCAACAATAGTCTCAACAAATTTTGTCCAATGGGGACTAGATTTTATTAGAGAGATTCATCCTACTTCAAGCAATCAGAATCGATGGATTCTCACTGCAACAGACTACTTTACCAAATGGGTGGAAGCAATTCCAGTAACAAAATGCTACTGATTCAGTAGTAATTAAATTCATTGAAGAAAATATCTTATCTAGGTTTGGTTGCTCAACACAAACTATTACTGATAATGCAGTAGCATTTTCCAATGTCAAAATGATTAAGTTTTTCCAAAAATATCAGATTATGTTACATCATTCAACTCCATATTACCCTCATGGTAATGGTCTTGCATAATCCTCAAATAAAATTCTGGTAAAGGTGATCAAAAAGACTTTAGCAAATCATAAAAAGAGCTGGGATTCTCATATAATTTATGCAGTCTGGGTAAACAGGATTACTCCAAAGAGGTCTACTGGAAAGTCTCCTTTTCAACTAGTCTATGGGAAAGATAAAATCTTCCCTACCAATTGTGCCTTCCCTGTTTTAAAATTCCTACAGGATTCAACTGATGAACCTGATGATTTTTCAAGGAGAATAAATCAGATTATTAATGAAATGAAAACAGAGATGAAGTTCAATATAAATTGAAAAAGTATCAGAATAAGATGAAGATCTTGTTTGACAGAAGAGCCAGGGAAAGGAACTTCAAGGAGGGTGATCTAGTTCTGAGATGGAATTCTAGAAGAGAGGATAAGGGAAAACATGGCAACTTTGATAGCCTGTGGTTTGGACCTTTAGCTATTGCTGAAGTAAAGGGAAACAACACTTTTGTTCTTTAAAATATCGAGGGACTATATTCCACTTATCCTATTAATGGAAAGTTTCTCAAACATTACATTCAGTACTGAGAAGTTGAAGTATATTTCATTACTATAATTGTAAAAACTCCGGTTTATTTTACTTTTCAAGCTGTCAATGTGATTTTTTATAGCAAAGACTCCATAGCCCGAGGAGAAGGCACATGGTTTTGCAGGTTCTCTGCATTCTATAAGAGAAAGCAATCCCTAGTTGGAGCCGATGTTGTAGCATTTTTTTGGTTTCAGTAAGTTAGTATCAATTAGTAAAAGAATGAAAATATATTTCAAAAAATGTTAAGTTAGGATATGGACAAAAATAATATTAAATAAAAAAATGTTAGGGATATTTTTATGAATGAGTCCATATCAAATAAAATGATAGAATAGATGCCCTTCAAAATGGAGGCAAAAATAGAATGTTAGGTTAGAATGAAAAGCAAAAATAATAAACTTTGAAAGTGTTGCAAATCCAAATGCCACTACTCTTAGTATAGTTTAGTTTTGCAAATAAAATTATGTGTTGATTTGAAACTTCTTATTCATCTTACTATCCCTTGTGATCTACTATAATGTAGTAACTTGTGATGAAGATACTCCATGATCTTAGATATCATCATCTAATTAGCTAAATTTTCAATTAAAAAAGGGTAGTGAGATCATTTGTGATGAGGGAGAAAATAATAAAATCATCAACCACCCATTCCATTCCTTATCATTTCCAGTCTTGAATCAAGGTAACCCTATAATCAAGATTGCTCATAGATTTCCTTTGATTTATACATTTTTAGATGCACACAAAGAAAATTGTTTTGACTTGGGTAATATATTTGTTAGATTTGATCAAAACAGTGATGTATATGGTTTCCATCTAGATAATAGTGATTCGGTTAATTTAAATGATAATAGTTATTCACATGCAATTTGTGATCTGACTCTATACTCAAAATGTAGTTATCCAATTATTCAGTGTTATAGAACTTTTTAGGAAGTCAAGGTACTTCAACTTCCATTGAGGGTTATCTCAGGTTCTTGCAATCCTGATAATATCCCCAAATTGAGTCAGATATGGATTTTTTTGAAAAAATATTTTCTTTGCATAGTTTCACTGGATGAAAACTATTTCTTGAGAGACGTTCATTACTTCAAATATAGTTTTTCTATTTCTCAAGATTCAGTTCATGATCAGATTGAGGAGTCTGTTTCAGTTAATTTATCTTAATGCAAATCACTTGTATCAAACTTCGGTTTGTAATGTAAATATATCATGGATGCACAACATTGTGAAGCTGATCATTCTAAATATTATCATTGGCTGAAGGATTCATACCTATCAGATACTATTGAAAGTAATCGATTCCTAGTTTTTCTTGTGAATTTTATAACATTAATCATTTTCTTCATGACATTAGATATCCTCTTGAGTGTTAGTAAATGCTTGAGTTATATGGTGAATCAAATTCCTCTTTTTCACCAATTTTATCCTCACTCATTTCCTCCATTTTCTATATTGGTATCCATTTTCAATGCTTTCAATGACTATGATGTTGATTCGATTTGTAACCAAGTATATAGAAATAGTTTGTTACATGCTACATGCCAAGAAGATGATTCTATTATTCAAATAATTTGTAAATATGTTCAAACTAATCTATCTCTATGTTGATGGTGTTGGAAATCTATCAACCAAGGGGATCTCCTTGATATGAAGTCCCAATCAGACCTCACATCATTTGGTGTAGGAGTCCCATCGAGTATAAAGGTCTGGTATAAAAATCCTTCAGGGTTTGCCTTGGCTCTAACTTTTAGCACAAGAGACTAAAGCAATGGTATCTTCAAACAACAAGGTAAGTGTGCTTGGTGTGTGTGCAACGCAATTGTGTCTAGGTTCTCTTACTACAAAAGGGGGAGGAGAAAAGTGAGCCTCTAAGTGAGAGGTAATAGTACCACCCAGGAAGAGACACACATGAAATAGAAGGACCTGTTTGACATCTAGTGAAATAGTCCACAGTGGATGCGATAGTCATTACAACCAACAAACAAGAAAAGAATTGACTAACATCCAGCATAATAGTTCACAACTGATGTGACGATCATTATAACCAGTAAGCAAGGAAATATATTTCTACTATCCTGCAGAATAGTCCACAAGGATGAGACATTGATAACAACCATTACAACACATTCCCAACAAGGTAAGTGCTAAAATAACTGAAATAGTTCAACTATCTTAGTACATGTGAAAGCAAACATGAAATAAAAACGTCCATAGAATAGTATTACAAACATTCATAAGTCATGCATGAAAAATGTGTTGGCCTTAAAAGGATTTTGTTATCAAGAAAAAGTTCCAAGACACATATTTAGATTGTACATCACTAGCCCCAGCAGTGGGACATTGGAGCCACTCCTTGCTTCTCAAAGAAATAGTTGGTCTCTCTAATGCCTTGTGGGAAGAGCTAAGGTGAAAAATCATTCTCTGATACAATGAGGGGGTATATATAACCAAGGATCATGCTTCCCCTTATGAATCTTTGACTACCCTCATGAATTATCAACTTCCTATGAGTTTTCAACTTACATGACTCTTCATATTCTTGTGTGTCCATTGAACCACAATACATTTGATTTACAATATACATAGCCCACAACAGTGTTGTGGCATATGACGAATCATGACATGACTTGACATGACACTGTTGACATGGATTGACTTGATGGTGTGGAAATGTAAATTCACTATTACTACTGAGTGATAGATGTGTTCTTGGATATGCTTTCTCTTCTCCTCCACATAGCTTGATGATGCAGGGCCTTTAATGATTTTCGGTCTTGGGAGGTGGTTGCAAACTTTTGTCCCTTTTCTTTCTCTTGATAGGTTCACTCATCTGTTCATCAACAAGTGATTACCTAGGCATGCTTCCCTCCTTCTTCTCCTTCTTCATCATCTTGCTATGACTTGATTGTGTACCTATTACTGTAATTCACTCATGATAGGATGCCATCAATTCGAAAACTCACTAGTCTAAGATGATGCATTACTATCCATAAACTGAGCCTGGGAAAAGTGAAAGGTCAGGAGAGAGGGCCCAATAACTACGCCTTATGCAGCTCCAGGTGACAAAGAGAGAGCTTGATCACTGAGACTTCTCAGAGCGTAACTCAAGCTTGACTAAGGAACTTCTTAGCACAGTCCCCACTAGGGAGAAAAAAAATTCATCTGTCACTGGGATTCAGGATTGTACAATTCATACATATAGTGGTTGATGTGGGATGAGTCCCTGTGAGACATATCTGTGCAGTTTTCAAAGGCAAGATGGACTAAGAAACAGAGAAGCATGGAGGAAAAATTTGTGCATTTCTTGAGGGAAGTGAGCTCTAGCTAAGGGAGTGTCACTGGAGGACACATCTGCACATTTATGTAGGTCAAGGGAGGTAGGAATCTCTATGCATTGCGGGGTTCCATCATGCAAGGAAAAATCTTGAGGATTGAGAGTGTGAAGTGTGCAGTTCAAGGCAAACTGGGAAGCATAACTACGCAATTCTGGGGGTCAAGGAAGGTTGTTGCACTCTGGAATTGTGCAGTACAACTACCCTTTAAGACATTGATGTGCACTACACAGTTCCAGGAAAAAAGGTAAAATTAATGAGGGTTGAGATTGCACAGTGTGCAACTCAATCGAGGCCCGGTGAAGCTAAAAGTGGCTAAGTGCGAGAGGAATATAGACTCATGGTGAACTTGAACAGTGATCACACACTTAGCATATTTCAATGGCATGACAACATATACCACTGGGACAACAAGAAAAGCATTATCCTATGTGTGAATGTCTCAGGTCAAGAAGAAACAAGTGTGACACTTGAGATAGACTTTAGGGCGACCGTAACGACACTTGTATGACAGTGCTCAAGACTTTGTGTATGAGTGCAATGGGTGTTTACATGGTTAGGAAAACTCATAGACATAGAGGCTGACCTTTTAAACCACCAGATAAGGCTCGCAAACATGTCATAACAGTCAAACATGCCAAGATATGATAGGTTATCAAATAATCGAAAGGGAGAAAAACACTTAGAGAAAACACATGGAATGACCTTCAGTGTTTGTGACCATACATGTCATTGAAGACATAATGGTATGACAATGATAAGTTGTCATTCATACTACACTAAGAGATATATTTCAACTTTGTCAGATGTGCTTTGTTTTCTATACCTACCCTCCTTAATAATCATCTCACATGTCCTCCTTCTTCATCTCCTTCTTAATCATCTTGTCATAGCCTGGTAGAATTCATGTATCTGTAATCCACTCATGACAAGATGACATCAATCTGATAAACCCCTAGTCTAAGATGTTGCATGATAATCCACTGAGTGAGTTGGAACTGGTATAAGATCAGGTGGAAGAAGGCTTAGAGATTGGGCTAGACTAGGGGATAAGACTGCACAGTGCCCATTGAGGGAAAAGTTTGTGCAGTGCCCACTAAGGGACATAATTGCGCAGTTAGAGCAGGTAGTCGCTATTGCGGGATGAGGCCCTAGAGGAAAATTTTATGTAGTTTTCATAGGCAAGGGGGTCAGGGTAGTGGGGAGGCCTGGAGGACAAATCTGCACAAATATTGAGGGAAGTGAGCTTTGGCTAAGGGAAGGTCACTGGAGGTAGCCTCTACGCAGTTTTGGATGTGAAGGAATGTTGGGTTTCTATGCATTACATAGTTCCAATAGGAACAGAAAACACTTGAGGGTTGAGATGTGAATTGCATAGTTTAGGAAGGCTGGATGAGGCTCGGTTCCTAGGAATCCTCTGAAATTTTGCTAAGTGTGGGATCAGCAGAACTGATGTGAACAATGATAGAACTTGATTGTGGCCACACACTTGGACACTTAGTGATACAAAATAGATCATCCAAAACATATGAAAATGTACTTCACTTAATGCAACAACATTTTTGGCATCTTACGACAAGTGTTGCTCCGACGATAGACTTTGTGAGGATAATGATGGAACTTGTGTAATAGTGTGTGAAACTTTATAAATGAGTGTGGAACATGTCTACATGATGGGAACAACTCAATTTGACAAAGATATCCCCTTGAAGGAAACCAAAACTTCCCTTTGCATGGCAAGCGATAACTCCCATGCCCGAATATGACACTTGATATATAAAGGTAAAAGTGTGAACAACTCTTGAGATTGAAGAAGGGAGCTTGAAATCATCAACTTACCAATAAGTGAATAAGGAATAACTAATCACAAGATCCACAATAGGCTCCAAAATTTGAGTGTAGGCCAAAATTTTGGAGTGTGTTGTAGCCACTACAACACTCTATTATCCACTAACTAAGATTCTTATGCCTTAACCAATTCATCTGGTCATAATGTTGGTTCTAGTAACTATAATTTAACTAATATTTTTCCCACCAGTATATCGATGATAGTTATTTTACATAAGTTCATATTTATGGTCTATCATCTCACTATTCAGATACATTTCAAGTAGTTGAGGAACTTCATCCTTCACTGATGGTTATGTCAAGTGCTCATTATCTTGACAAGCCTTTTGAATTTGATCGAATTCATTTTCCCTCACAAGATTCTCATCCTGATTCCATACCATTTATTGGAAATTCATCTTCTCATGGGTTCCATGGTTTTCAAGAGGATGGTTCTAAATTTTATGATCCAATATATGATTTCTTGGAAGCATTTTACTTAGAAAGCCCTTACGTTAACAACAAGTTTTGATCCTTTTTGATGTTTGCTAAGAAAGATAATTCAAAGGAAGGTGCATTCATAAGAAGCATTCAAGGTTTGTAGGATTATGGTTTTCACTAAAAAGGTAAGGTGGCAGGTTGGTAAAAGTTAATTGATATGAGACATATTTTTGCATCTACACAAGGCCTTCAACTTTTTATGCAAGTTATTCAAGTTCTTATATTTTCTTTTGCACATTATTGTATATTTATTTTAATCACTTGTATATTTGTGATTGCAAGTCAAGAGCAGTTACAATGGCTTCATTGGAAATTTCATTACACTTAGCCCTGACCTTCTAGCTGGTTAGGTTAGCAACATGTCTAGATGCATTCTAGTTTCCTTTTACACTCATCCTGCACTTTCTTTCCATCTATTCTTTGCATTTTTTTTGTTTTCTTATTTTTTGTTTTGAATGTTTCCTTTTATTTCATTGCTATATTTGTTTTGATCATGATCTAATGTTTTTTATTGCATTTTTTTTCGTGATTTTATTTAATAAGGACTTGCATGAAAGGTGCTCCTTTTGGATCAAAAGAAAATGTGGCAAAGCTTTAAAAAGGGACATTGGGATGACGAACAATGCATGCCTAATTTGTTGCCTCTTCTCTATTCAGGTTTACATATCTTTAAATTCAATGATGTATGAATGTAAAATATGATCCATTCAAATGGAAATCCAAAATCAGAACCATGACACTAGTTCCTATTCTAGGATATTTGTTCCTTAACTTGGTATTGAAATTAAATGGTGTTTTTCTTGCCAGTACAACCAAGTAGAGAAGGGAAAGGGGAAAATCAATAGTAATAAAACCAATATCAAAGGTATATATAACCTTCTAAGAAGGAACAACCTCTTTTTTCTCTCAATAAGTCAGGTTCCTTCTTCCATCACTCTGAAATAATAAGATACTAAGCACAAGTCTATAAATAAAATAAATAAATGGTGAAATAAGAGAAAATCCTCTTGCATAGAGAGGTGAACAAAGTAACTTCGTTGGGGTATTAACTAGTCTCGCTGGTAGTGAATTAATTCTTGTGTTCTTGAAGTTACTCCATAGGGGTACTATCTAGGCCTACTAGCATCAAAGCAACACCAAAGATCAAAACCAAGACTTTGATCATCTTAAACTTGCAAGTATATATTACCCTTCTTCTATATCGTAACAATTGTGACTTGGCAGGATTTATGAATGTGTCAACCAAGGAAAGGAATAGAGGATATTATATCTATAACCACGTCAAATGGATAAGCCAATGTAATCCACATAATTAATTATTAGTTCCTAAAATACTGAGACATTTCACTTAAGGATAAAACTTGAACAAAGAAGTTAGATTTCTTCCAGTGTGTCACCAAGTGTTGACGCTGCGATCAACACCCTCCAAACTTTTCCTACACTTGAATTTTAGAGCCTACTAAGGATCTTACAATCTATTGTTCTACGGTAAATCCATTTTCAATTGATTTTGTGCTAAATGTTTAAGTTTCCTTCACAGATTCTAAGTCTCAAAGTTACTTGCTGACACATGCTCAGTCCTTGATAAATGCATGAGCACACCTTTCTTCTAAAAGCTTTAGCTACGCCTTGAGGATCTCTATAAAGTATTAAGTACAATTCACTTTGTAACTTATGTGAATAGTCAGTGTGCACTCTCCATTGATAGTCCCCCTCTCACTTTTGGTTGTATGTGTCTCATCATTCTAGTGAGTTTTCTCAATTGTCACTTTTTCCCACCTTTGCTTTCATAAGTGTAAATTTCACGTTCGTGACTTTAATTTTTACTTTTGTTTACTTTAAAAAGTTATGTTTTCATTTTATCTTCATTATGGAATGTGTTTTATTCAAGTTCTTTAGCTTTTGCAAGTGTCGTTTACATTTTCTTACAATCGCAACTATCGCTTTTCATTGTTTTTACTCTTGTATGTGTTGAAACTTTGCACATCACTAGAGGTAGGTCTAGCACACTCTTATGCATTAGATGTTCCTTTATATCATGATAATATGTGCTAAACACATTTCTATATCTTATTTCCCTTTCTTGTCACAGTCATCACTTATGTCGCAACTTGTGTTCTAAGTGTCATAATCTGTTGTCTCAATTGTCGCACTTAGAAATAACTGTTGCTTTGCTACTATCTCAAGGTGTGATTGATGATAATGAGTCTTGTGCATTCCCCTGGCTTGTATTAAAGGAATTCATGTGTGTGATTGGTGCTTTAAGTCTTATTTGGGTGATTACCCTCTCTTACTCTATTGATCCCACACTTAACCATTTTAGAGATCTTCTTGCTCCTACTGCCCAGTGCACTTTGTTAATACATGAACCCCCCACTAAGTGATGAGACAAACCTATTCATGAACCTCATTGACAGAATATCTCCCTCCTAGACTTGTGCACTGATTATTTCCTAAGATCATATCTTATGACTGCACATTCAAAACCTTCAAAGCATAGTCACCTAACCCTTCTTATTTTCATTTACTCATTACACTAAGTTTGGAGAAACTTTATTGTGTATAATGCATGAAGAATTTCTAGTGGCCCTCTACAAAATAAAAGTACATCATACAAGGTCACTTCGCTCTCATAGTGCATTAAGCCCCTCCAAGGGAAAGGTGACTTCCCTTCTTTCACTTGCCTTAGCCAATTGCACAATCTCTTCTTCCAGTGAGCCCTCATGGGTGCAGAGAGCATATTTAGTAAAAAATGAACTATTGTTGAAGAAAATTTTTCCTAACAGAAGTATATCCCTTTCAAAGCGCACTTCAAGAAAAAAAGGACCCTCTAAGTGCACTTAGGGAAAATAATTACCCTCTAAACAAACTTTGGGAAAGCAAGCACCCTTTGAGCACACTTTGGAAAAACAATGACCCTATTAGTGCACTTCAGGAAAAGAAGGACCCTTTGTCCCTTCTAGAGTGTATAATGCACTCTCAAGCAAAATGTGGGCAGTCATGTCCACTGTCACTACACCCTGCACCAGGATTGAGCCTTCCATTACCTTTTGAGCCCATGGCATAATTTTAGTGAAAAATGGGGTCATCCCTTGCCCATTGTTAAGCTTAACTTCCCTTTCACTATCTCCTACTCCCTTGAGCCTAGCGCATGGTGCACTATTAGTTAACAAGCTCACCACATTGTGTCTTGCACTTTCTCACTGCGTTGGACCTTGAAGAGCCCCTTGTTCATAACACATGGCACAATTTTAGTGAGCAGTGGTCTTGTCCTATGCCACTATTTAGCTCAACTACACCCTCCTCATCATGCCATTTCTCTTTTAGTGCTCACACAGACCCATTACAAGTAGTTTCTTCCAAGAGAAAAGTC
The DNA here is from genome assembly GCA_000404065.3 of Pinus taeda. Taxonomy (NCBI): domain Eukaryota; kingdom Viridiplantae; phylum Streptophyta; class Pinopsida; order Pinales; family Pinaceae; genus Pinus; species Pinus taeda. The sequence continues at coordinate 60,027 of APFE030968055.1, read as the reverse complement.
AGACAGAATAAATGATTTCAAAATTGACTTTGCCTTATCATGAGTAACCTTCATTAGTACGTGTACCTCCTCAGCATGACAAGGTGATTCTCAAGTAATATTTCAAGGAGAAGAAGTAAATAAGCACTTACAGAGAAGAAGCACAAAGAATAACCATCATGAAGACATGAAGAAAATCCTAGACCATCATAGAATGAATACATTGCATGGTAACTCAAAAGGTCCCGATGATTATCCAAGAGCCTTTGGAGGGTGAATATGAAGAACATTAGAGGAGTTCAAAAGTAATATGGAAGTCAAAATGTCACATTGGAATTCCAAGAGTCATGAGGGTTGTTTAAGATTCATGGGGATATCAAATATCATTCCTGTGTTTATAAAATCAGCCTCATAACTCAAGAAAAAATATTTTTAGAGGCTTCGACATTGGAGAGTGCCTTGGTTTCTTCCACTCAACATAGGAGAGAAGATAATTCTTTGGAGAAGTGAGAAGCGACTTAATGTTCCACTATTGGAACTAGTAACTCAACATTGCAATTGTGTACATGGATTTTTCACTTAATTATTCTAAGCTCGTTGAGCCAAAACATTTTCATGCATGTATCGTGAATGTTTTAAGACTATTCTTTGGATTTTTGTGGTATATGTTGTGTTCATATGTACTAAAGAAATTAAACTATTTTGGTAGCTTTGGTGCTTATCTTCTTGAATGTTTGTTGTATTTGCTTCCATGAGTTGTTATCTTATGAACTAATTTGTAGGTATGAACTAATTTGTAGGTTATTCAATGAATCATTCCTTGCTCTCATGTGTCTCTCTTAGGATAATATTGTTACTTTCCTTCTAGAGACTCGCTTTTGTTTCCCCTCTCATGAAGGACTCCTTTTACATGTTGCAATTGGTGCTTCACAATGTCAACTTGCTTATTGATTTCAAAGGTTATGTGTTAATATCTTACATTACCCCTTGCAACGAAGGAAAACTTTTAAGTTATGGTGGTCAAGTTAATACTATGGATTGGGCTCCTACTCCAAATGGTGTGAGTTCTAATTGGGACATCACATTGGAGAGACCCTTTGTATGTTGGCGGTATCCAACACTATCAACACATTTCTATGTCCCATTTTATTATAATTGTACCCTTGTCTCCCATATATATACTAAGGATACCTAGTCTTAGAATCATCAAATATTGTCTTGTACATTGTATTCATTATAAAAGGATGTTTCCACCTTGAATAGGATTGTAATTATTGGTTTCTTATAATTTTTAAGGGACAAGGTTCATAATATGCTGAATTCTTTAACTTATTACCAATTTTCTCCCACAATGTAGTCGAAAACAAACAAATGAATCTAGTGTTCGTATCTAAAATAATGTTCCTTGGCATCGAAAAGTGCACCCAGAACGATTCAAAGAATAATTTTGTTGCTTATTTTCATTTTATGGTCCTTTTATAAGGCATAAAAAATCACATTTTATTGAACCTATGTATTGCCACAAATAAGCACTTATGTCCCTTCCTAATTATTTTTAAAACTTCCAGAAAATCCACGGAAATTGTTTCCCAAATATGAGTGTATAAGTAAGGAATGGTATAGACCTTGCTTACCATTCTTAGTTGGTTGTTACAAATATGTATACATTGTCTAATTTACCTTTCTACATATTATTACACTCTAGGCCAGTACACATACCTCTATAGGCTAGAAATTATCTATAGGTTGGAGTTGTGATCCTCTTTGATAAGTTATAGTCACTTAGCTTTAGGAACACAAATCTTCTCCATCCTGTACTGTAACACATTTTGGAGAATATAGTTAGATCTATTGTTACCATCTTCTACATGACTCTATCTGTGTAGATACTAAAACATGTATTTGAAGTCCTCGTCTTCTATGTATGCTTGTCTATATGAATCATGGATGAAATCCTCCATGTGCATCACAATTTCCAAGTATGCAATTTTTGATGTGGGTGGCCTTAAAAGCATGTTAGCCAACCTAATCATGATATCCTTCTTGTTCTTGTTGATTAAATGAAACTATTATAAGCACCCCATACAATTGTAGTGTTTGGTCTATTGTAGCATATAATAGAGTTATAGATAATATAATGGCTAGGGATCATTGTAGACGATAGTCTCTTGTCCCATGAGATAGTGTTTCCACTTTTTAATAAATTGTGTTGGGATATAGATCTTCCTGTCATATGTAAGGTAGTTTAAAACTACCCTATGAAACACTTCAAAATGATAACATGCATTCCTTCCTCTTTACATTGAAATTGTACTCATGCCATACCCACCTACTTCCATCTCCACTTCATAGGGCTTATGAAAGTTTAGTAATGTGAGAACTAGTGGTTGTTTATGTCTTGAGGTCAGACATTCATGCATGGAATATGGCACAAGGGTGATTGCTAGAAAGAAATATTTGGTTCAACCCAATCTATGCTTCAGTGGTACGTGGAAGTCTCTGACTTGGCTTCCTTTTGCATAAGTTAGTAAGAGCTATTTTCTTATTGTAATCTATGAGTAGTTGTACTTTTTATTATGGTGATTTGATGGTTCTTATGTCGTGGTTAATGATCTTGTTATATGCTACTTATATGCGTGGATTTGCAATGTACTCTAGCTATGTCTTGTTTAGGATTTGATAAATATTTGATGGTTAATGAATGCACGGGCTAACGAGCTATTTTCTTATTGTAATATATGACCGCTTTTACTTGTTATTATGGTGATTTTATGGTTGTTATGTCATGGTTAATGATTTGGTTATGTGTTGGTTATAAGAATGGATTTGCAATGTACTCTAGTTATGTCTTGTGTAGGATTTGATAAGTATTTGATGGTTAATGAATACATGTGCTAACAAATGTTATTACAACTATTATGAGAGGGAATTAGACCTTCTTGTCTATTCTTAGATAAGTTTCAAACTCCTGTGTTCAGATATGCATTCATGACCTGTAGATTACATGTTCACCATATGTTTGATGAAATGATTGTCATGGTTAGGCCAAGTGAGGTCAAGTCCTTGTTTAAATTTTGTATGATTAACATTGTCTTCAAGTCATTTATCATTCTGGAAAGTCTCGGGAAGTTTTGGGTAGGAGTATAGAGGTTGGCCTGGAATTGTGGATTAGTTCTTGGGACTGTAGCCTTTGGAACTGAAGAATTTGGGTTGCAACTGTGTGGAGGTAGTATTGTGCATGCGGTTTGAGGGTCACAACCACACTCATGTAGGCTTGTGCATGTTGTTTGGAGTCTAGGTCATTGAAATAGCTATATAGCTCAGAGTTTGGTCACCTAGGGTGGTTATTTGGCCCCTGAGTGTCCTGTAAGCCTTGTAGGATGTCAAGTTGTGGCCAGTAAGTCTCAGTTTTCAGTCCCACTTCCATAAATGAAGTTTGGAGGTTGGTTCATGTGATTGTAACTCTTCATCTCATGTTTACCCTAGCAGGGTGATGAAACATGGTAAATGTGGGTTGGGGGAATTTACAAGGTGGTACCAGAGCGAGTTTCTCTCACTTTGGGTGATATCTGATACCACAATGTGGTATCAGAGAGAGGTTGCAACGCTAGACCTTGGGGTAAAAGAGATTGTCATCCTCTTGAAATATGGCAACAAGAATATTCCAATTTAATTTTTCCTTGAATTAAATTGTGAATTAAATCAAATTTAGTCTTAACAGCTACTTGGAAATAATAGAATTAATTTATTTTAAATTAATTAGTTGGAGAAATTGAAGTTAGAAGTCTTTGTAAAGTCATGCAAGAGTTATCCCTTAAATTAAGGAAATAAGATTGAGTTATATTTGAGTTGTAATTAGTTAACTCAGTTTACTGAGTTAAGTCTAGTTAAATTAGTTCCAAATTGTTTGAGGAACTAATAGAGATTTAACAGTCAGTTGATGCATGCATGCACTCAACTAGTGCTACTCCAGTTAACTGAAGATTCCCTCATCAGAAACTCATGCATGTCTATTCTGAGAAAGACCCAGTTGAGATTAAAGTCAAGGTCAGTGTATTATCAGTTGCATGTGTTTTCTCAAAGAGAAAACTCATGCATGTAGTCAAGGATTTATCCTTGAGGATTGCGTAGTTTTGAAGGAGATCATCCACTTGGTTGAAGGTGAATCATCCCAGAGGAACAACGCAAGGAAATAGGAGCTTGGAGGGTAGAGAGGATGGTTGTAGAGAAGCCAAGATTTCCTATGAGCATTTATGAGGATTGTAGTCAGAGCTGGCTAGTTGTGAGAGCTAAGGATTTGTATAGTTCCTACGTATTTCTACCATGTATGATAATACAATAGTGTGGGGATTTTAGCTGAGGATTTCCCCAAAGTATTTCATGTGTATTGTGCCATTGATTCTTCTTCTTCTGGTTATATTGTTCAGCTCGATCTTTAAGGTTTCACAAATTGAAAGTAGAAGTAGGTTATAGTATTCTGCTTTGATTTATATTGCACTATTGGGTTAACCTACACAGATTTTCTACATGGTATCAGAGATGGATTTGTAGAAATTTTCTACATGGTATCGAAGCTGGATTTGTACAAATTTTCTATATGGTTTCGAAGTTGTGAACAACATACTAAGAAGAGAATTTGAAGTTTGAAGTTCGGGGTTGCAGGTGCAAATCGAATTCATATCATACTTCAAGGTTGGCCAATGATGTTCTATGGCTTGAGACTCGAGTATGCCTTGGCAGGTAGCTTGAATTACATAGCATGGAAAGATAGAATGGAGGTTGTATTGGAAGACAATGGCTTGAAGGAATTCATTGATCAAGAAATCCCAAAGCCAGTTTCAACTAATGCACAACAGTTGGCTAAGTGGAAGAAGTGTGTCGCGAAGGCGAGACGGATCATCCTTGAGGGAGTTCGAGACCATATTGTCTTGAGTCTCCATGGGAAGGATACTTCATTTTCAGTGTGGAACACATTGAAGGACCTCTACCAAAATAGTAGCAACCATAGGAAATTGGTGCTCAAGGATAAGCTTCGAAGAATCAAGATGGAGAAGGGCGATACTATTTCCACATATATGAAAAATCTCACCACCAGTAGAGATGAGCTTGGCAATGTGAGAATAACTACTGTCGATGATGATATGGTGAGCCTCACCCTCCTTGGCCTTCCAAAGAGTTGGAATAGCTACCAGTTCTCTATAAATGGAAGGGAGAAACTATCATATTGGCAACGACTGTGGTCGGATCTTATGCAGGAGGAGGTCAAGAGGAGCACACGAGATGGTTCTTCATCCAAGGATGATGATGAAGAAAATATGGCCTTAGCAAGTAAGGAAAGGAAAGGGAAGGGGAAGGCTTCCCATTTCAAATCGAATTATTCTCATGGAGAGAAGAAGGGTGACATCTCTAAAGTGAGATGCTTTAATTGTCATGAGATGGGACATTATGTGACTAATTTCCCATCGAAGAAGTCCAAGAAGGGATCCTCGAAAGGATCGGAAGGTGAGGCATTAGCTTCTTAATTTGAATTGGACTTTACCCTCATCGCATGCATGGTGTCATCGATGATGGGTTGTGTCTAGTATCTTGACAGTGGAGCCTCATTCCATATGACCGGTGATAAAAGTTTATTCAGTGCCTTGGAGGAAAAAGACCTCAAGATGCACATAGAGATGGGTGACAATGGAGGGTATAGTATTTCAGGAGTGGGAACGGTTTCTTTTCAGAGGGAGCATGGAGCTCCTCTCACCTTGACAGATGTGAAGTATGTGCCTGGACTGAAGAAGAACTTGGTATCGGTCGTGATGTTGGAGGACAAAGGCCACGATGTTGTCTTTAGTAAAGGAAAGGCATTCCTGAGACACATAGCCACGAGTCAGACCAAGAGGATAGGGATTCGAGTGAGGAATCTCTATAAACTAGAGGTAGATGATTCTGCAGCATTGAGTATGAAAGCAAAATTGGTGCAAAGCCAAGACATTGGCAAGTTGTGGCACAGGCAGTTGGGCCATTTCAATCATGGGGCTTTGAAGATAATGCAGCAGATATCTACAGGACTTCCCAAAGGTAAACTTGAGCAAGTTGACACGTCCAAAGGTTGTACCTTGGGAAAGTACACCAAGTCTTCCTTTCATGATCGAGACAGTCGAGCAGAGACTATCTTAGAGTGAGTTCATACTCATGTGTGTAAACGATTCTTGACGGTATCCACAGTGAAGCAAAGGTATTATGTGATTTTCTTTGATGACTATTCTCGTAAATGCTGGATTTATTTCATGCAAAAGAAGGACCAAACTTTCACAAAGTTTTGTGAGTTCAAAGATTTGGTCGAGAAAGAGTCAAGGAAGAATATCAAGGCCTTGAGAAGTGACAATAGTGGATAATATGTCTCTCAAGAGTTTAAGGACTTCTGTGCAAAGTAAGGAATTAAACGAGAGTTGATGGCACCTCTTAACCTACAGCGAAATGGGGTGGCCGAGAGGAAGAATATAACTATTGTAGGGGCAGCACGGGCAATGTTGCATGACCAAGGCCTACCACTTCACTTGTGGGCTGAGGCATGCAACACAACGGTCTATTTGTAGAATAGATGCTCGCATCACATACTTGGTATGAAGACACCAAAGGAAGCTTTCTCCGGTAAGAGACTAGATGTGGGTCACTTCAGGATCTTTGGCTCATCGATATATTGCCATGTGACAAAGGATGCATGGAAGAAGCTTGAGCCGACATCAGAGTTGGGGATATTTGTGGGGTACATTGATACACCTCACAACTATCAGGTGTACTTGCCTACCAGTCGGAGGACAGTGGTTCGCAGAGATCTCGAGTTTGATGAGCAGAAGACCATGTGATTTTCCCTTGAGAGGGAGCTCCAACTACAAGCTGTGGAGGAACTGTTGGTTACTAAGGAGGAGGAGCCTCAAACTGATGCAGAGCAACCGCATGCAGAGGTTCCAGGAGTGGAGACATCCACTCAAGCAGAGTCTTCCAGAGATGGATGGAAGCACACAAGAGAAGCTGTCATATTGTTGGAGGATGCGAGAGAGAATGTGGGAGCACCATCTTCTTAGTGCAGACAGAGGAGGTCACCTGAGACATACACTGGATACATGGCCCTTGCTGGGGAATGTGTTGAGATCGAGCCATCTTCCTTTGAGGAAGCAGTGCAGCAGCCGATTTGGGTTGATGCTATGGTGGAGGAGTATGACTCCATAGTTTGTAACAGTGTTTGGGACGTGGTTCTAAGACCAAAGAACAAGTCAGCTGTGAGCTCCCGCTGGCTTTAAAAGGTAAAGAAATGTGTTGATGGTAGTGTGGAGAAGCATAAGGAAAGATTTGTTGCCCGTGGCTTTTCACAGGTCGTGGGGATTGACTATGCTGAGACTTTTGCTCCTGTAGCAAGATACTCATCTATCATATCTATGTTGTCACTATCAACACAGATGGGTTGGAAGATCTATCAGATGGGTGTGAAGACTGCATTCCTCAATGGCCAAATTGAGGAAGAGGTGTACATAGTGCAGTCGGAAGGTTTTGATACCTTCGATCGCGAGTCGCATGTGTGTTGACTCAAGAGAGCATTGTACGGGCTGGAGTGAGCACCTCATGCTTGGTACACCAGGATAGAAAACTACTTTACTGGGTTGGGCTTCACAAAGAGTGAAGCAGATGTGAACCTGTACCACATCGTGGTGAAAGGTAAGTTGTTTATCATCGTACTTTATGTTGATGATCTTATATTGACTGGTGATGATCAGTTGATTGTGTCTTGCAAGGAGGAGATTGCAAGAGAATTCGAGATGAAATACATGGGTCTCATGCATTACTTCCTTGGCATGGAAGTGTGGTAGAAGGATGGGGAGTTGTTTGTGTCTCAGGGCAAGTATGCCAATGATACACTAAAGAGATTCCACATGGAGAAGTGCAAGCCCATGCAGACTCCTCTAGCAAGTAATTGGAGGCAAGAGATTGCTACTTCAAGAGAAGTGGTAGAGGCTACTGTGTACAAGCAGCTTGTGGGTTCACTGATATACTTAGTGAACACGCGACAAGATTTGTGCTATGTGGTGAACCAGCTGAGTCAAGCGATGGTTCAGCCTACCAAGATGTTTTGGAAGGCGGGAAAGCATGTATTGAGATACCTCAGAGGCACATCTTAGTATGGATTATGGTACAGATGGACAGAGGGAGTGAAGCTACAAGGCTTCACTGATGTAGATTGGGCAGGAAGTCCATCAGATCGGAAGAGCACATCAGGAGGGATTTTCAACCATGGGTCAGCGGTAGTTTCTTGGTACAATAGGAAACAGTGGTCGGTTGCACTCAGCTCGGCAGAGGCAGAATACGTGGCTGCAAGTTAGGCACCATGTGAGGCCATCTGGATGCAGAAAATCCTATTTGGTTTGTTTGATTAGAGGATGGATCCAACTGTGATCTATTGTGATAATCAAAGTTGTATCAAACTCTTTGAAAATCCAGTATTTCATGATAGGTCCAAGCACATCGACATCTGATATCATCATCTCAGAGATTGTGTAGTGAGGAGGATCATGTTGTTGCAGTATATTTCGACAGAGGAGCAAGATGTTGACATTTGACAAAGGCATTGTCAAAGTATAAATTCGAGTTCCATAGAGACAGGATCCGGGTGGCAGATAATCCCTTTCTTGTTGAGAGGGAGTGTTGAAATATGGCAACAAGAATATTCCAATTTAATTTGTCCTTGAATTAAATTGTGAATTAAAATCGAATTTAATCTTAATAGCTACTTGAAAATAATTAATTAATTTATTTTAAATTAATTAGTTGGAGAAATTCAAGTTAGAAGTCTTTGTAAAGTCATGCAAGAGTTATCCCTTAAATTAAGGAGATAAGATTGAGTTATATTTGAGTTGTAATTAGTTAACTCATTTTACTGAGTTAAGTCCAGTTAAATTAGTTCCAAACTGTTTGAGGAACTAATAGAGATTTAATAGTCAGTTGATGCATGCATGCACTCAACTAGTGCTACTCCAGTTAACTGAAGATTCCCTCATTAGAAACTCATGCATGTCTATTCTGAGAAAGACCCAGTTGAGATTAAATTCAAGGACAGTGTATTATCAGTTGCATGTGTTTTCTCAAAGAGAAAACTCATGCATGTAGTCAAGGATTTATCCTTGAGGATTGCACAGTTTTGAAGGAGATCATCCACTTGGTTGAAGGTGAATCATCCTAGAGGAATGACGCAAGAAAATAGGAGCTTGGAGGGCAGAGAGGAAGGCTGGAGAGAAGCCAAGATTTCCTATGAGCATCTATGAGGATTGTACTGAGAGCTGGCTAGCTGTGAGAGCTAAATCTTTGTATAATTCCTATGTATTTCCACCATGTATGATAATACAATAGTGTGGGGTTTTTAGCTGAGGCTTTCCCCAAAGTATTTTCTTGTGTATTGTGCCGTTGATTCTTCTTCTTCTGGTTATATTGTTTAGCTTGATCTTTAAGATTCCGCAAATTGATAGTAGAAGTAGGTTATTGTATTCTGCTTTGATTTATCTTACATTATCGGGTTAACCTACACAGATTTTCTACACATCCATGTGTGTCAGTCTCTATGTGTTTGTTATTCATCCACGATAGTGACTATGGTTGAAATCTATATGGTCAGTGTTACAATCTTGTGTTTCCATGGTTATGGTTGTCATGCATGGGGTCATTGTATGCACTTAGAGTTATCATGCATGATGTCAGTATATCGATATGATTATGTGTATATATGTATCATGCTAATATAGACTGATTTTGCAGATGAGATAGCATACAACAATGTAAAATTTGAAATAGGAACCGTACCGAGTACCTATTTTTTTGAGATAGCAAAAAGTCATCCGATTTTGAAAAGCATTGATTGAGAATACATCATTTTCTTTTACCATATTTTTGATACCTTAAATTTTTTTATGTATCAAGTATGAACCTTTTTTAAAAATGTTAATGGTTTTCATGTTGATTTTGAAAAGTGTTGATGGGGCATCAACCCCTTTTTTTATAGGGCTTATTTTTGACACTTCAATCTTTTTAATGTATTAAGTGTGCATAAATTTTTTTAAATTTTGGTAATTTTCATGTGGATTTTGAAAAGCATCAACATTGTTTTTTAAGCCATATTTTTGACACTTTAAATTCTCTTATATCCTAAGTATGCACAATTTTTTTAATATTTATTATTTAACCATTTTTCAAGTTTTCTAATTCCTGGACAAAAAATAAATAAAAAAAATTCAAATGTTGAGAAAAACAAAAACTAAACACACAAAAAATTAAAAAAAACAATAGTAAGTAAATAAAAATATATATATTCAAACATAACAAAATAAAAAACATGGCCAAAAAAAAAATCGAACATGGAAATGTAAAAAAAATAAAAAATAATATTTATAAATGATAAAAAAATTAAAAATATCAAAAAAGCTTAATTTAATAAAAATACAAATAAAAAAATAAACCTAAAAACAAATATTAAAAAAATAGATAATTTAAATTTAAATAATATATATATATAATATATTATTATATATATATATATATAATATATATATATAAACATTAAAAAAAAACTTAAAATAAGACATTAAAATAAAAATTAAAAAAATACATTAAAAACAATTTAAAAAAAATAAAAAATAAAAGCATTTAAAAAACAGAAAAATAAAAAATAAAAATCACTTGGCCCAACGGGTCCATGGGTTGGTAGCGTCGATTCTCGCAATCGACCTTCCACTTGTTGGGCCCGTTGGGCCGTAGGGGTGGGTAGTGAGGGGGCTACACGCAACTCCCTCACACCCCACCCCTATGGCCCAACACGCCGAGGGAGATGGAGGTTGATTCTCGTTATGGCCTACAGGCCCTTGGGCCCATTGGGTTGCAGGGGTGGGTAGGTGTTGGGAATCAACCTTCACTGCCCTAGGCTCATTGGGCCACGGAGGTGGGAGGTAGGGAAATATGAATTAGCTTTCAACCCCTTGGGTCTGTTGGGTCGTGGGATGGAGGACCAATTCCAAGAAACAACCCTCCACACGCTATGCATGTTGGGCCGCGGGATTTTTATTTTAATTTTACATTTTTTTAATTGTTTTATATTTTATGTTTTATGTTTTTTTTTTAATTAATTTTTTTTAATCGTTTTCAATTTTTTTTCTATGTTTTTTTAACGTTTTTTTTTTTTATATAACTAATATCAGTTCTCGTTTTGAGTTTGCAGTTCTCATTTCATAGTTTACATTGTTATCCCCTGAACTTCACTATGGTATGTTCATTATGTTTATATTTGGTTTATCTAACGTAGTATGTTTGTAAGAAGGAGATGATCAGAGATGACTAGCAAAATGGTGGATGACAATTCATGAGACTCTCCTTATAGATCACATGAGAAGCCAAGAGATGAGTACTCTCCTGACATAGAAAATACCTTGAGATTTTTAAAGGCAAAAATTAGAAGTTGTGAGGAAGATAATGATAGGATAATTAAGTCATAGGAAAGACTTGCCAAGGAATAGGAAAAACAAGTAGAGGTCAATGCAATGATCCTTCAGAGTTTTTCACATTTACAGAGACAAGGATAAACACATATTAGTTATGGATAGGAGGACATGACTGATGGGGATTACGGTAAGTCTTATGGTGGGCATAGATTAGACAAGGATGACACAGTTAGAGATGGTAGGTTATTGGATACACTTGACAAGAGAGGCAGTGGTTATGGGTTCTATTGTAGTTCTCGTTCAGATAGGTATCATGGTCATCATCACTATCATCCTTATAGGAGGAATGAGAGGGGATAATTTCCAGATGAGTTTACAAAAGCCAATCCACCTACATTTGATGGAGAGATAAAGAAACCTAAATATACAGAGGCATGGTTGCTTGGAATGAAGAAGTTCTTTGAGTTGCATGATTATACAGAGAACATGAAAGCAAGGATAGTTATTTTCATCCTCAAAGGGGAGGCAAACATTTGCTGGGAATATGTGAAGTGTGTTAGATACATCAGGACATAGGAGTTGATTTGAAATGAGTTCAAAAGACTCTTCCGAAAGAAGTACTTATCAGAGAGATACTATGACGATAACACTAAGGAGTTCTATGAGATGAAGATGGGATCTACGATAGATGATGAGTACATGAATAAGTTCTTGGAGTTGTTAAGGTATGTGCCTTACCTCAAGGATGAGAAGACGAATTTTAAGATATTTATCAGTGGAATATCATCAGCTTTCAAGGATCGGGTTGAGTATGATGAGCCTCATTCGCTAGAAGAAGTAATTGGAGAGTTGAAGCACTATTATGTGCAATAAAAGCATGAGTCTGAGTCTAAGCAATGTTGGAAAGGGAATGACAAGACTAAAGGAAAGTGGCCACTGAATAAGGGAAGACCTTAGGGAGCAAGTGAGAAGGAAAATGTTGCTCCTTACAAGAAGTTTAGTATAACAGAGAAGGGACATCGATCTTAGCCTGGAGAGCAACATAATAAGAGCAGTGGTAGAGAAAAATTGCAGTGTTGGATTTATGAAAAAGATCATCACAAGAAGGATTATTTGTTTTATGAGGGTGGTGTTAGAGTCAGTCTTGTCAGTCCTCCGTCAGAGATCAAAACTCTTTCTGCATTTCATTTTTAGGAGTCTCACTCCATTCACTCAAATGCATTCTGTTAGGGGCATGCCATAATCTGATGGAAAGGTCTTGTCAGTCATTTCCCCTCATGTCTGGCACCTGTTGGCTTAGGTCTTTTCATCAATGTTCACTAAAGTCCATGACAATCAATGTTTGATCTTTTAATGGCCGAGAGTCATCTTCAGTCATTAGGTCTAGGGATCAGATAAATTGGTCTTCAAACATGTCCAATAAAGCCATGCAGGCCAGAGGGAGGCCCTTACAAAGTTATGATTTAAAGATTTCCATCGTCATGTTGACAGATTACGACTATTCTTCAAAACTATGTTTTGAAGAAAAGTCAAACAGTGTGTCATTTGTGATAATTTTCAAAAACTTTTCCAGTTGATATCTTCAGGCACAGTCATGGTTTCCTTGGCCAAACGCCATGTCATGCAACCCCTGCAAAAAGTGCCAAAAATTTCATCATTTTAGCTAAAAATTCAAAGGGAAAAGTGAAATACCAGAGTTGAATTAAATCAGGCAAAAGTGCCAAAATAAAACATTATCAAAGTGGGTTTTGAAGAAACAAAAATCAAAACCATGACTCCAAATGTCTTTATATAGAATTTCCACAAGGAACAATGTCATTTTTCACACCAAGGATAGAGAGAAAGCATTTCAAAGTGATTGTGAGAGCAAGCACACATTTTGAGTGAGGTTGGAGGTGTTTTCACAGGCGCGGCGCACAGGCAGAGGGGCGCGGTGCACAGAGGGAGTGCAGCGCATAGGGCGTGACCACATAGTGTTAAGATAACACAGGCGTGGCACACACAAACGGCGCGGCGCACTAGGTATGTTGCGCGGCACACACCCATAAAGGCCCGGTTTTGCTCCCAAATCGCAACAAATCGCCTTTGAATCCCTTCCAATTGCCAGGTAGGGTCGACATCTCAGTTGCTCATCAAATTTTGTGAATATGATGATGGTTTATGTCCGTTTATAGTTGCAATAAAAACTCCTAGACCCTACCACTTGAAATCACCAAAACCATTGTTGTTAGGGTTGCAAAGTCATTGTGTGCATGCCAAGGTTTCTCGTCCCTTTCACCTTTCCCTTCTTTCCATCGTTCCCTTCCCCCTATCCCATTTTTCCCATCTTTCCCTACCCTAAAACGTTACTAAACTCCTATTCCCTATCCCCTTCACTCATTTGTCAAATGTAAAACCCCAAAATCCTACCTTATAAAATCCCCAAACCCTCCTACATGTCCCTAAACAAAATTTCCCCCCATAACCCATAATCCCATCATATTATTCCGTTTCCTAACACTCCCTTTTGCATTGTTCCCCTTGGTGGCAGAGTTCATAACAACACATAGTCTCATACATCATCAAAGGGCAGTCCAAGCACAATCCATATACAGTAGTCATGGCATCTGAGCATTCATCGGAGTATGAAATGGAAACCCAAAGTGATTCATCCTCGGAAGAACAGGCTCCCCGAAGACATCATAAAAGTGGCAAACATGTTAGGGATGAACCAACCACCCTTATAGAATTGCAGGCCTGCCCTCTTGCTATGTCATGTTTCCAGCATCTGCCATGTTTTGAGTTTTGTCAAAAGGTGGCTAGTGTTCGAGTTCATCATGAGTTGGCTCGTCTTTTTGTGCTTCACTTACATGGAGATCACACTATCTTGGCTAGTGTCACCTTCACACTAACACCTGAAACTGTCTCATTAGCAACCGGAATACCAAATATTGGAGAACAATGGCACAAGAAACAGAAGGTTGATCGGTAGCATTATGAGCCATACATTAAGGCCAGTTTCTTGAGGCAGCTCAAAAGAGTCTTTCCATTCCGATATTTGAAATATGAATATGCTCCACTGATGAAGTTAATCATGAAATATTTCAGCTGTGAGGGGAGGTTCTCTCGTTTACATGCCTATCACATCAGGTTGCTCATGCACTTTACCAGGGTACAGATGATCAACATCCCATATTTCATTTGCAGGAACATAGAGAGGATGAACACCTTCATGCAACACAAAACCCCTCAGCAGCAACTTAACAGTGTTTATCACTTCGCTCTTATTAAGATTTTGGTGGTTCATCAGTTGGGATTGCAGGGCATTACTTGGGATGATTTCATCTCCCGTGCCCTCTTCAGCACTTCACAGGTATTATCAGAGGTTGAACATGAGATAGGTGGTCCTTCTCATCAGTATGAGCACCATGAGACCGCTACTATGCCGATATTCATCACCTATCAGAGAGGCAGTAGACATTTGTTCGCAGCAACAAAGCAAGTGTTATCTCCACCTGGGGTGGAAGGGGCCTCGCTTCCGACATCAGCAACACAGGTACAGGACAGGGGCAAGGGGCCCATGCATGATGAGGGACCATCAGGTGAATGAGAGGCCGACTTCATCCTCATTCATGATGATGATACATATGTGGAGAGTGCCAAACTTAGGAGGAACATCCAGGAGCAGCAAATGGAGATCCAAGCCTTGTCTCTCAATTTGGAGAGGGCTAAGTAGATTATCAGGTGTTTGGAGCAGAGGAACAAACAACTCGAAGACCAGCATGAGATCATGGAGCTGCAAAACATCCGCGAGAATCGCCAATCTGCCCAACATAGGAGGACTGAGCTCACTCCATTAGAGCAAGAGATTAACAATGACCGAGAGTCTTGGCTCAAGCGGATCAACATCCACCTTGAGAGACTGCTTGAGAAGGCCGACAAGGACAAAACCATATTGAGGCGGATGGTTTGTCACTACAGGGCACATAACATGAGTTCAAAGGCTCGGATAAGGAATTTGAAGGTGAAATTGAGGAGAGCGACAAAAAGACAAAAGAGGCAGAAAGAGAAATATCGGCTCCAAAGCTTGGCTGAAGCCTCTGTGGCCCAACATAGCACTTCATAGAGAACCTCCAGCCCAAATTTCAAAAAAATTAGGGCAATTTTGGTCATTTGAAAATTTTTTGTGCACAAAACAGGGTTTTTCTCCCTGTGCGTCGTGCCATTGGCTCGGCGCTTATGATAGGGAGCTCCAAATCACAAAAGGTTTGCATTTTTGGATTCAGCATGAAAAATCATGACTGCTAGTGCATGGCCAAGAAATTTGGGCAAGTTTTGAGTCCCCAGGAGGTCAAAAACACTCAAAACATGACCTCTCTGCCCCTATTTTGACACACAAGAAGCAGTCTTGGGAGATTGAAGTTTTGGAGGGGAAAATTAGCACCAAATTCAGAAATTTCACTTGGGTTTGAAAGTAGACAGGCATGGCTTTCTAACAAGCACACTTGGGCACAATTTTGACTTCAGCAGGTACCTCAAAATCGCCTCCAAAGTGGTGGCGCATATAGTTTTGGGTGTGGCTCACAGAGACCCAAAGGCCAAAATCACTTCCGCTCCACGACATTTCGATTCGCGATTTTCTCCAAGTGGGCCCACTCATTTACACTACATTTTTGTCGGCACCTAAGGCAAATTTTAAAAAGTATTTTCACTAAAGGTTGGCTTCTATCCAAGTGGAAAAGGAAGGCGAGCAGTCACCCAAACAGTTTGTCATTTTTGTAACGCTGCACCTGCCACTAATGGTTGGCTTTCCATTTCCAGTTTGTAATGATTTGAAAAACTCCCCAACTTTGGGTCGTTCCATTTCCCAATGGAAAATTCTATTTATTGTATGTAAAACCATTTGCAACGGGTTGGTTGTAATTTCTGGGAGACTGTGGGAGAGAAACTCATTTACTCATTGTATATTTTGACAAAGAATTAGTGAAAGGCAACGGCTCTGGTTCATGAGACTCATGCGGTGTGAGTCTAGAAAATGTATTCTCTTTCTCTTTCATATGTATTTCGTTATGTTTCACAGTTCATTCATATTCATTTCCATTGAAATTTTCTAAGTAAGATAAGGTAGAATTCACGTTTATTTCTCTGCCTGTGGGAAAGTTTCACGTTCTGTGTTCTTCTTCTGTTGAAAAGGATTCATGTGTTTATGCCCTTTTTGACCTCCTAAACATTCTTTCCATTTCTCATTATTTCAAATTTAATTGATAGACTTTCCACTTGTCTTGCCTCACGAAGTAATCTGTGCCTTTGTGTTAAATTCTCTGCTCATTGTTGTTCATTGGTCCCATACATCCCAGAAACTCAGTCATTTATCAAAAATTTCCTCTTGTTTCCGTATTTACTTACCTAGCCTAAAATCAATATTCATTGTAAGTCATCTCAAACCATATTGTTTATTTATTCACTGAGCGTGACACGGAGAGAGCCCTCTCTTGTTCTGGTAGGGCTGGCTACCAGACTGAGCGTGGTTTGTGGTTACCCTGAATTTTGCCTTCCTTCAGCCTAAGGCAGATTTAGGTGCTAACATAGTGGCAACTCCACTGGGGAACGAAATTACACCCCTTACATCTTGATAATTCTAAGCTTCCGGATGATAAGTTTAGGATTTGATAGGCTGAGTGAGTTGATCGTGTCCTTTTGATTTTTCTTAATAGCACGTTGGCTTCTAGAAGATATACCAGAGATAATCCAGCTCCAAATCCTCCGCGCATCTACAAAAACCCCAATTTGATTCCAAGACTTCGTCGTCAAGAGAGCTCTATATCTCCCGTGTTCAAATCCCATTCATGTCCTAACACTTTTTAGTATCTTGAAGAACTAGATTTGATGAGCAGTTTGAAATATCATTCTTCGAGACCAAATCCGAAAGGACAGTTGACTCTACTGTCCCCAATCCACAGTTTCTAGTAGACTTGAAAACTGAAAGGGCTAACCGTTCAATTGATAATTACATTGTGGCACAGCTTCAAATTCCAATTGCTAACCCCCTACAAACAGCGCACACTCCTCTGACACCTCCAAGGCCAAACCCACCAAGAGTGATGGCTGCTCGTTTTGCACCTCTTGTCCTGCCTCAAGTTTTAGATGATATGCCCGCAGATTATCAAAGAAAAATCCCATTTTTTGATGGCACTCCTAACAGCATTACCGCTCAGCAACGTGTAGACAAAATGGCAGATTTATGTGAACTTCACGAGATCGATGCAGAGAATGTGGCAATGAGACTCTTTGTACATACATTTGCAGGTGAAGTGAGGAAATGGTTCAGAGGTTTGCGGGCTGCATGTATCGCTACCTTGGCTGACTTACAAAGACAATTTTTAGGCCCCTGGGAAGTGAAAAAGAATCCTCTCCAAATTCTGGCTGAATATGAGCAAATCAAACGAAACGCTAGTGAGTCGGTCCAAGACTACTGCATTAGATTCAATTCTATTTATAATGAAATTCTTGATCATCTAAGGCCACCTGTGGGGCTAGCCATGGTGAATTTTCCGGATGGTTTTGATGCTGACATGGCTTATCAATTAAGAGAGAGAGAACCGGCCACAATGGAAGACATGCAGAAGATCGCGGTCGGCATTGAAGCAAATCTGTTGACCAAGAGGGCTAGAGCAAAGGCAGAAAAGAAGGTCACCGTAAAAGAAGAATCTTCCTCAGTAGATCACTTACTCCGGAAGGTAGAGCAGATGCTTGAAAGGGTGAAACTTGACAAACCTGAGCCACAAGTTAGAAATCCTAACTTCCGTGGCTAGCAACAGCCACAATATAGAATAAGGCAGAGAGATCAGCGAGCCCAAGAGCAGACAGCACAACAGCTAGTACAGCCACCTTTGCAACAAAATTTTATGCATGGACCGGAGTCATATGAGGATAGGAACATAATAGGTGAAGAAGACCACTTCTTCACTCTTGATGATTTGCCTATTTATATTACTGAGGATAAGGAGTATGCAGAAAGTTTGGTTGTACACAAAGATGCAAATTTCATTCTAGCAAATGAAATCATTTTGGAGGAAGAATCAGATGAGTACCAAAGAGGTTATATGAATGCTCTGTCCGCCCAGCAGTAGCAGTATTCACTTAGAAACAGAGACGTGCCGATTAAACCAATTCAGAAGAGGAAGGACGTTGAGGCATCAAAGAAAGATTCATCAATTGCACAAAGGAAAGGAAAGGAGGCGGTTGATCCTGATAGCAGCAAATCACCATCAGCAAAAAAATCAAATCAGCCAATTGCATCGAAAGAAAAGGAAAGGAACGAAATCCTAGTCAAACAGGTAGAAAATATTCCCGCTTTTAATTTAGAGAATGAAATTTCTAAATTGAAGGTATCCATTCCCTTGACTGAAATAATGAGGAACAACAGTTATAGAAGGCAAGTGTCTAAAATTTTGAATTTTGACATAATGTCTGACATGGTGAATGTCGAAGATGATCAACCTGAAATGATTTTTGGGCCAGCATCGAATGGTGAGTCTCCTAATAATGATGTGCCACTTTTTATATCAGTTTAAGATTACATGATTTTGTGTTACATGTAGGTTTTAACCCCGTACAGAAATTACCTGCATACGAATTCTAAATCACAAGAAAATAAAAAATGCGAGAGCATAACCCATAAAACACATATACACAGAGATTTCCCACTGGATCTCAAAACCGAGACTACCAGCTTGATTTTTCATATATTCCTTTCAATGTTACAATACATATTTATACGTGCCGAAGCATCCAATACCATGGACCAAAAACCATCGCATCCAAAACTATGGACCAAAAAACCATAGGTAGGTTAGTCGTGGAAAGAATATAACACAACCCAACATGGACCTCTCTTAGATAGTCCAAATTTCCCATAGATTAATATGTTTCTTACATTTCCATCAATGTTTATCCTTTCAATCTTTCCAATCACATCATACAATGGATCTTCGTGTTCTAATGAAGTGTTTGAAACTTCATGGGGGAGGGGGAAATAGTGCTTCAAAATAATATTTTAGAGATTGATCCAAGAAATGGATACCCCTTTCAGGATGTGGAATCTCATTATCAGATTCATGATATGTATTTACATCAAATCTATCTAGTTGATCAAGCTGTTACTCTATTTGTTTTACATTTTTGGAAGATTCAAGAAACATTTAATTCCAGGAACGATTGGTCTTCTTATATGCATCATCATAAAGATCATCTGCCTTGGTCATATTTGGGTTCCTCAAAAAGATGCACTTCGGACTCTTTGCATCAAGCTTGTTTCTTTGTTGATTAGGAATCAAGGCATAATATGTGAACTAAAAACCCTGAGATGCCTCACCAAAAGAATATAGCCACATTTCGTATGGAGTATTTTTTCCAAGAGGATGAGAACGACATATTTTTTCACATATATTGCACATAGAACCGCATCATCCCAAATAAGGAAATTTTAAGGATGGAAATTTTTCTTGAAGTTTAAAAAAATTGGCGAATCTCACTATTCCTAAAAGGAAAAATATAAAATTTTTGTTCATATAATTGTAAAATTATTCAAATTTATAATGATTTTATATATAGTATCTATATAATGTTGGCGATTCTTAAGGTAAAATAATCTTATATTCTAAAATTTGGGCGAATTGTCTTTTATAAAAACTAGAAATTGGTGAATCTTTTTTGTGGAAAAGTCATGGAAAATTAGCCCACTGGGTAATCATTAGCCCCTAAAATTTTCCATGATCTGTTATGAAACCAGCTCAAGAAAAGATAGAAAAGATAGATCAACGCCTTAGAATTCAGCCTCTTTGAGGGGGAAACCTCCTTTACATTACATAAATGAA